>PRKT01000683.1:184451-237759 GCA_003671525.1 Saccostrea glomerata
ACTCCTTTAGATTCTGAATCATTGCATTTACCTTAAAATATAGCTATAATTGTATAATGTTATGAGATCAACATATCATCAGTTTATTCCCAATAAGCTCAGGTGAGCATTTTGGCCAATATGCTTCTTTATCTAATTTTTTTTTTGCCCCCTAAAAATTTTAGCTTTAATCTAGAGGGGGTCATTTTTCTACGGGGGTCATTTTTCTTCACGTGGGTTCTGCAAATTTTTAAGGTGGTGACACTTTTTCTACGGGCAAAAGGGTCATTTTTCTACGTCGAATAATGACTGGGGGTCATTTTTCGCTGTCGAAAAATGACCACCGGTCATTATTCGATGGGGGTCATTATTCGTCTTTACACCGGCAGCTAATTACTTATATTTTCAATATTTTGAAGGACCGATTATTTGGGCTAGGAAGGTCTCCATCCTGGGCCTAAATGCTACACCTTAAAATTAATAGAGATATTCATATACGTGTCAAAGTCGTTGTTGAAACAAAATTGATTAAAAAAAGAATTTCAGTAATCTCAAGCTCATTAAAAGTCATCATTTATTAAGTTCTATTTTCGATACAATGACCTTATCAGCAAATACATTTTATCATTTAGTCAAATGCTGTCTGACGTTTTGCATACTTATTCTTAATATGTTATTAATACACTGAATTGACGACGGATTTTTCCGTTTATTATTTCCCGATCATGACAAGGAACAACGGGGGGGGGACCGGTTAGGAGGCAATGCTTACTCCTCCATTGCACTTGATCCCACCTCTGAAGTTTTGAGGTCCGTATTTGCTCTGCTCCTATTTTGTATTGTTTTATTGACTTTTGAATACTCTTCCTCACATATTCCATTCATGCCACAATTATATGTGAAATTGTGAATCAGATCTATGGTTGATATGGGTCATATCCGAGGTCCAAATTTGATGTTTTTGTTCAACTTTTCAATGGTTGACTCATCGTCGCAAACCGCGGCCAAAATGTAAGATCCTATCCCTATATGCGGACTCTGGACCGTGGCTGGCTTGACTAGTCTAGTTCTATCAAAATCTAATTAAATCTTTAAAAATTATTAGAATTCTTGAAGTACGCGTAAGTCTCTTTTCAATCATAATTTAGTCACTGTACAATAAATCGTATGTGTGTACATTTAATTTATGACTTTAATATTTGTTGATCAATAAATTCTTTAATTTTTACTGTCACTAGTAAATATATTATAAAATAAAAATGTTCAAATAAAATGTCTGTTCTAAACCCAATATGATACTGCTACATGTAGGTTAATTTAATTTAATTTCTATTTCATATTCATCGGCAAACTTTCGTTGGTCTTGGTTTTTCTTCAAATATATGTACTATAGTATTTTGTTGTTGTTATTTTTAAATGGTAACGTTTTTTTCTACATCAACCAGTTTTATGTTTATAATAGCAATTATATATTATCATTAAGTTTGAAGTTTTCATTTTCAATTTTTTAAAAGAAATTTCACAGATAATTAGTTTTACATTTAACATGTTAAAAAATGTTAAACTAATTCAATGCTTAATTGAATAGATCGGTACTTATTATCATTTTTATTTTCACTTACTTAACACTTAAAATTTGAAGTGATAGATAAAAATGTAAAAGCATTTAGCTTTTTTTTTATATATTTGAAAAAATAATGAATGAAAATCTTTTTGGGAACTCTCCAATCGCGGAGGTACGATAGTGTGTGCCAGTAGCGCCCTCTGTCAACAAATGGAAACACAATGAGCATAAATTTGTGTGCATATTTCACAAAGAAGAGGGTAAAAGCCATGCCTCAAAGGACATAGCATTGCAAGGTATTCTTTTAATAGATCAAAATTTTATCTCCCTCTCGTGTTCATCAAACTTTATTTCGTTTTAGTTTGCAAAAGTTTGGGAAAATCTCGCTCGGCGAGATGGAATGTCGAGTGCGCCTCGGAAGTTGGTTAAGAGTTTTGCCGCCGCTTGACAACTTTCTCTATCTGATAAATAACTATAAAAACAAAAATATTCAGTAACACTGGCTTAGTGTGATATTATGAGGTGTTTTGTGCTATTTATGAATGAATTCCAGCGCGTGGCCTGTGCTTGAAAAGTTTTACGGAGTTTTGAAACATCAAAGAAAAGAACATGGAATTTCATTAACTCCCTTGAAAGTAGTTGGGCATAAAAAAGTTAACGATGACATGATAAAATGAGGGTAATTCTCATTTTAAATGACACCACGATTTAATTGACGAAAGTTAAAACTTTACCAAAATCTACAATTTTATGATATTTTATTGAATTGAATAAAATGAGCAGGTTTTTGAACTCTTTGTACTTCTTTTCACATGCTCGGGGTCAAAAGTTCAACCACTATGGTAGATGAGTCATTCCAAAGTAACATGTACCATAGCCTGTCTTTGTCATGTACTGGCGTTTTCTCTTTTTTATATTTTTCGTGTTTTTTTGATTGCTTTTGACAAGCGAAAAGATTTACAACTTAAAACCCTAACGAGCATGAACTAGCTGCCACCAAACAAATGTACTTAAAAAACTACTGTCGACTACAAATGAAAGGGAGAAAGAAGAACTTTGAAGTTAATGTTGTGTCTTTCATAAATGGATGTCAAATGAATTTTTTTTAAGAGGGAATATTCAAAAAGTCGACATTAATTTCTTGACGTGTATTTGTGTAATGAATGGTTAAAAATTATGTTTGAAAAAAGAGGAGGATTTCAGTTTTGTAAATAAACTTTATAACATGGATGAAGGGAAAATAAGATTTACTGATCATTGTTTCATGCATTTGATTTAATTATCACATGGATTGTTGAACTTCGCAAAAAAATGAATAGTTATATCTGAATATCCTAAACAAAAATGCTATTTAATTATAGGGTTACCAGGATGCTTACAAAAAATTTGAAGCAAAAATTGTACGTTAAACAAAGCAAACCCATATGACAGTGGACTTTAAAAAATAAACCTTTTAACATATTTTAAAAGGTTTATTTTTTAAAGTACATTCTTTAAATTATTTTTCAGTCAAGAAACCCTTTCTATGTCACAGAAGACTGGTGTTGGTTATAAGAATGGTTAACTGTATTCCTTTTGCTTAATACTTTTGCCTATGATCATGATGATAAGCCAATGAAATGAGAGTAGACAAAAATCTTTAAAGCATTGTTGTCTCCAGGATGGAAAAATAGTGGAAAATGTTTCAGTAAGGACTAAGGTAGATTATTTTATCAGTAAGCAGATAGCTAAGTTTGGGAACACCTTTTAGGAATCAAAGAGCCAGTAAAATCCTAATACATGCAGGGTGGTCTCTAATAATTGTCTGAAATAGCAGGGGACATTGAAGAATTAGAAGGGTCTAGCTGGGGTCCCTCCACTAAGGAAGTTGAGGGTGAATGCCAGAATAAATGGGGGATAAGGTCATTATAGACAGAGAAATTTCCCTGGCCCACAGGTTTTAATGACAACACTGTTCATGTAATACTAAGAGAGACAAGTTTGTGTCTCTGATTAGATTTGAATTTGGAACCTCTGGCATGCCAATCCAGTGCTCAAACAATTAAGGTAAAATAAAGGTCAATCACCTAGCCCTAGATAGTAGAATGCTATGTACTACATGTATCTACTGATTATAGTATCAAACACTGCTTCACACACCAAAGAAATCACTTCGACTGGTTACAATGTGGGGGGTGCCAGATGTAACACAGATGAGTTTGTGTCCCCAAATGGATTTCAGCCTAAGACCTCTTGCCTAAAATCATACCCAATTGTCTTCATGGTTTATCCTATAAAGTGACCCCCTCGCCTCCCCCCAAATAAGTGAATATATGTGATTTATTTTTTTCATTCTGTGGATAGGAAGCATTTTGTTTCATTTTCATATTAATCTTTGTAGATTTTTTTTTTTTAAGTTGGACTTTTTCAGATGGTTCATATCAACATAATGGTCTTAAGCAAGGAGTTAGATTGAGAAAAAAAAGTTCATATAACGAATATTGGTGAAACTCTTCCAGTTAATAATATTATATAAACAAGTTCTGCTAAGTCAGAATGTTGATCAAAAGTATCTTTTACATTAAAATCCAAATGTCTTTTTTGATGTTCATGCATTCTGAAAAAAAAACAACTATTATTTTAAAAAGTGCACAATCACAAATGTAGGGGCCCCGATTGTAGCAATCAATATTTGTAAAAGAAAATCATTTTTGCTGTAACAAAAGTACAAACTTAATATGACATGTACATCTGCTGCGTGCAGTGATTATGCAAGATTTATGCACACTGCACCAAGATTTCCCTCGTTAGTACAAAGACAAAAGCATCAAATCTGCATGTAATATTCCAAATTTAATGTACTAAGCATACCATTATGAACCTAAAAAAAATTTTTTTTAAATTCTCGCACAGGTGGACGAGAGTGAAATCAGCGACGATGTCAGATGCCAATTTAATGGCGGAATCCTACGCAGAAGATACAATGCAGAATATCGCCACCGATGAGGAAAACAAACCGTGCTGTAAATTCTGCGGGAAGAAGTTCGCCCAGTCCAGCTACATCAAAGCCCACATGAGGCTCCACACGGGGGAAAAACCGTTCGCCTGCTCCTTCTGTCCGAAGCGATTCAGTGACTGCAGTAACTGGAAAAAACATAGTGTGACCAGTTTCTGGTCAAGGTTGCATATAGGCTTAGGGGCAGAATTTATGTATATTTTGGACACAAAAGGGGGGACAATGCCCCCCTCTAAATCTGCTGGTGCTATAGATTCATACTACGTAATCCACTTTTCGAAGATGTGGTTAATAGTTGCAAAAACTGTAGCGTTATGGTTTTATTTTTTACTCTTTGACCATAATGCTACATGTCCCGTAATGCAAATTTTGTGCAATTTACGGCACAAGATTTTCTGCGCACAGTTCAGGAGAACTTCACCACTTTTGATCATTGGTTCATCAAATACTTTTCAGGACCATTATTTTAGACACATTTTTTAAGCAATCTGTAAACCTTCCAACCCTTTATAATTTTCTCAAGACAGACCAATAAACTGTCATTTGACAAAAAATTCTAAACAAGAGTTTACTGGTCTGAGTAGATGACTATAAAGTTAGGAGATGGATAAAATAGAGAGTTTGGTAAAAGAATATGACTAGAGTAAGGGAGTTAAAGGTAGTTGACTGTCCAATGCTTAAGATGTAAAAAAAAAAAAAAAAAACCTCCCCAACCATGCACAGAAAATCTTGCACCATAAATTGCACAAAATTTACATTACATGATCTGTACATGTAGCGTTATGATCAAAGACTGAAATATAAAACCATAATGCTACAGTTTCTGCAGCTAGTATATATTAGTTTACAGTACTTACATCATATACAATAGATGCCTTGTAAACTTAGCCTTACCTCTCACTTGCTCCATCTGTCCCAATAGATTCAGTAATAATTAAAGAAACTGTTACTGTGGTACAAGCATTCATATCAGATATGATTAATGTACTTAGTTCATAATCAAAGCTTAACCTACCATTCATATTCAAATTGGCATTGGTTTGTACCAAGATCATAACCATGGCTTAATTTCTGGGAAGTGGGTCCTTTTCTAGACCTGCATCTTCCATAGCCAAGGGTTTCTGAACCTCTCCTCATAAATGATTATTATGGTATCGGTAATACGACAAATGAATGACAAAACTTTTAGTATAAAATGTACCAGCAGGCTCTAAAGATGAACTCATGAAACAGATTTCTAAATATTAACTTGAAAATCTTTGTAAGTTTTGCAGTTTTGTGGACAATCTAGTAATTGCCAAATTTTGTGACCACTCTGTATGCTGAGTCTGACAGCAACTTTACAAGATTCAATTGCAAGTCTAACACATAATTCCCATGTTCATTATAATAGGGAACATGGAAGTTACATGATTCTATCCTCACAGAGAAACCTGTTTTGCATATTTCAACATGTTCAAAGGAAAACCTTTCATGTTTTTCTTAAGGACTGTAGTATACAATTTCAGATATTTTTAATGAAGAACTAAATCCATTCAGTATTCCTGCAAATGTGAAGGTTTTGTACGTTATTTAACGTCCCTCTCGAGAATTTTTCACTCATATGGAGACACCACCACTTGCCGATGGTGAGCTACAAATTTTGTCTTATGCTCAGCACATTTGGTCATTAATCAATGAGGGATCTTTTTCGTGCCAGCACCTACTGTGACACGAGACCTCAGTTTATATGGTCTCATCCGTAGGACCGGTCACCAAGACCCTTGACGTAAGGATCAACTCCTTACTTCCTGCTCTTCGTTACTCTGGAGTAGAAGGGCTAACCACTGTGCCATGCAAGGGACATATGTAAAGGTATAGCTTATGTAAAGCCAGAGCTTGAAATTTCCTGTAATATCATTGAATTGCAGGGTTGCTTAAGAATTAAAATAGATGGGACATTTGAAAAGTAGAAGGGGATCCAATGTCCCCTCAATAGGGGGTTTAAGTGGAATACCAAAATAACAAGTGGATTACATCATTATAGGCGGAGAAATG
Source organism: Saccostrea glomerata (assembly GCA_003671525.1). Classification (NCBI taxonomy): domain Eukaryota; kingdom Metazoa; phylum Mollusca; class Bivalvia; order Ostreida; family Ostreidae; genus Saccostrea; species Saccostrea glomerata. The sequence goes on from PRKT01000683.1 coordinate 191,027, forward strand.
ATCCCCCCAGCACCAGGGTCTTCGGAACAACCCTGTTATAGGTTGGGAAATTCCTAGATCTTTTAAACCATGATTTGAGTAGGGTGTATTGGTGTAGAATGTTAATGTGTTCAATCTCTGCTTCTTAGTAGCCAAGCCCGGCAAAATGTGCTCAAATAAAATTGATAAATTCCATGTCATGTAAATTTGCATTATTTGCGACTAAATGTACTACTTGTCAATCATAACATGAATTCTGTGGTTTAAATTCTCTGCTAGTCTTATTATTTAAATCAGTTGGAAATTACCTTGAAAAAAAAAAAGAAATTGCTACCTGCCCAGACAATGGTATGTTTTTCTTTTTTTTATGGTTAATTAATTTTAACATGTTTAATGCAGTAGTGTTTCTTGATAGTATATTTTATCTAATGGCCTTGGTTTCACGGTCGACTGACATCGATAAAAGAACACGACGTGTAAAGGCATGCTCTGGTTGTGTCTGTCAAGGATTCTCAAAATGGTACATCGTACATTTAAGTTACTATGGAATATAGAGAAATATAAAACATGTTAACATGCTTAAAGTAGAAAAAGATGAAAGGACATTTGGTTCAACACCATAAGAAGTTTGTTTAAAATGGATTCATGGTACATTAAATTAAATCAGAAAATAAGAATTATATAAGTAGTCTACTTAATTAATATTTATTCTTTTAACATATTTGACCTGCTTTTCTCGATGATGCTATGAATAGAATAAATTGGATGTCTGGGGGTCTGAATTTTCAGACACACCAAATGAGAATAAACATTTTGCCTCATCTCCCCCTCCCCCTCCAACAAAAAAAGCTTTCTTAGATATTTATGTTTAAAATTTTTCAATTTCAGTTATAATTGATTCACAGCACATGGAATGAAACTTACAATGTTTAAATTAATTCAAAAATTGTCAAGTACTTTGTAAGTTTAAATAGCTGCTGTATGCATGTGTATAGAATACTGATTTCACAAATTTAAATGCAGAAATTGAAAAGCTGACCGACATTTTAAATAAGTATTGAATAATGAAAAGAAGGAAACTGTAGAAATAATATATGTGGAGGCTGCTATCGTGTATGCATCTGACATTGCATTTTTAAAGGGAAAATCAGATTGTTAACAGTTTCACTAAATTCATTGGATATGTTGGAGGGACAGATTTCTTATCAATAATTATAATGTTTAAAATTGTCTCCCAATGGAATGTAGTAATTGGAAGCTTATGCTAATCAATAATTATAATGGTTACCATTATTATTTGTTAATTAAAAACTTGTTTAAAATCTCATCAAGGGATGCTGTATCATGATAATATAAAAAAAGTAATTGCTGAAATGAAATTTTCCTACTGAGAATATCATACTGTAAATCACATTTTATTCGCGAGAACTTTATTTTCGCGTAATTACGCAAGACAATGAGGTCGCGAAAATTTCATTCTCGCGTTTAAAAGTATTCCTTACGATTATATAGAGGAAAAACAACAATTCCTGAAAATTAAGTCTCGCTATTAAAAAGTCAATGACTATCTCGCGAAAATAAGGTGTCGCGAAAATTTAGTGATCTACAGTATTCATTTCATCAATGTAAACTTTATAACCAAAAGCCTTGGATGTCAATGTTATTTTCCCCTCTCTCCTAATATCAATTTTGTTCTTAGAATTTGTTATGTTTACGGCTGTTTAATTGTCAAATTGTGTAATGTTGGACTGTTCATGAAAAACATGAAATTAAGAGATATTTTTTCAATGGGTTTTTGTTGTATTTAAATGATAATTATTGAATTCAAATATCAAAGTCAATGTTATATCAGATCAAGGTCAGACTTTAAGGTCAGAAGGTGAAGGTCAAGGTTAAATGTCTAACTATAACTTATTTCATCTGATCCCCTATCATGTTGAAATATATAAAAGTTTTCTTATTTTCATCATTTTATATAAACATGATTAATGACATATTTCATCTCAAAGTCATTTTGCAATTGCATTTCAGAAACATACTTTGATTGCAAAGAATTTATTCTATGAAGAAACAGTTAATTTTAATTTGAATGAAATTTGAATTAATCTACAGGGAATTCGATGTGTGGTCTATTTGGTATGCATCTGTGACAATGACATTAAAAAAAAAAACCTGTGATCAGGTGATGTGTATACTAAACATGATTTACATTAGATTTAATTGATTTTCTACCAGTTCAGCAATAGCAATTCGTCCAAACTCTTTATAGACTTAGAACATTCTTTTCTTGGATTGGACAAGATGAATTATATGTAAAGCTATAGAGTTTGACTCTATCAATTTATGTCTGAAGTATATTTTCAGATCATAAGACATTCCTAGGTATAAATTCAGGGGAGGGGGTATATAAACATACATTTTGTGTCCAAATTAAATTCTTAAATTGCTAGTTCTTGTCAATGAGAGCTTTATACAAGGGATTAGCTCCAGCTGCAGAAAATCTCCCTAAGTATTGCCCACCTGACGGGGAAAGATATCAGTGTATAAGATACCATTGTTCAACTGTAGTGTAAATTTTATTCATTTATTTTCTCATTACAGACAATTGGGTCTGAATCCAGACAAACCCTCCACACCTAACAAGACCCAGGTCCCTGTAGTCCAGAACTACTCCACGACAAAGTCCAAATCTGAGCACGGCAACTCTAACTTTCAATGTAAGATCTGCAACAAGACGTTCTCTAATGCCAGCAGCCTGACCACGCATCGCCGGATCCACAGCGGGGAGCGGCCGTACAGGTGCGAGACGTGCGGGAAGTCGTTCACGCAGATCGGGACTTTACGGACACACGAAAGAGTGCACACAGGTAAGGGAAGGGGGATGTATTATAATTAGAAAATTAAGGGATAAACTGTATACAGGGTTAATTCACCCCCATGTTATTTTTGCCCTTTCACAAATACAAACAATTTTGCTCTGTTTTAAATTCGCTCAGTCACAATTTTGTTTAAGAAATTATGTTGTGTTTTTTTAATTCGCCCCATTTTAAATATGCCAACCTATGAGTAGACCAAAAGGGGCGAAAATTTTCCTGTATAAATCTTTTTTTTTAGAGTGCATAAAGGTAAGAAAAAGGGAATATACTTCTCTAGAGTGGAATTTTTTTTTAGGGAAATGCAAATTTTAATTAAATGATTTGTCCTTAAAAATCAGCATTTTATTTGAACAAAAGGTAATTTTAGTGATTTTCTGATGCTCAGAATGATGAGGGTAACATCTAAAAAAAAAAATTTTTAATAATATTTACATTTAGTGATCCCAACTACATTGCTAAATATGTGAAAATTGAATCCTAACTAAACACATACTAAAATTTCTGCTTAAATATACAGTTTGTAAGAAATGGGGAGGGGAGGCAGGGGGTTGTATATTTTGTACAAGACCACAAGAGTGATAAAGAAAAACAATAAATGTACTATGTATACTATTGGACGAGGGGTGGACACATGCAAGAAAAATATGAGGGATACAGGTTGGACAGAAATGCGTGACATGCAGGTACCCTTTTCATTAGCTGTAACTAGATGATAAATGCTTTACATTTCTAGGAGAGAGACCTTACATGTGTAAGCTATGTGGACAGACCTTCGCCCAGAACGGCAGTTTTCGCATGCACGAGCGGCGCCACATGATGGAGATGCTCCACAAATGTCCGATCTGCCCTGTCAAATTCACCCAGTGGGAGGACGCCAAGGCACACCTAGCTACGCACCCGGAGATCGCCAGTGTCACAGAATTCATGAAGCACCTGCCGTCCGTCGCCGCGGCGGGGGAAACCGACGACGAGAATATGCCGCCCATTGAGAGCTTCGCTCCACACGTAGAGCAGCTCCACCTAGACCAGTTTCCTCCCCCTGGTTTTCCCTTTCCATCCCAGTTATCCCCCTTTTTGAATCTTTCTTCTCTACATTTTGGTGCTGCGTTGGGGGATATACCGACACCTGTTGGACTCTTCACCACGCAAGGACAGGTGGGTGGATGATTTGAAGGAGTTTGAATTCTTTGATAATGGCAGTAAATGTATTTAAATATACCTAAAAATCATTGAGATATTGAGTACCATATGTATACTCTGACTCCTATACGTTGAATATTTCAGAATCAAAATTTGGTCCAAAATCAGTTTTCAGCTTAATATATAGTAACAATTCAGATGCTAATCATTTATAAAAAGGTCAGGACCTAATTTAATGCAGGAAGAAAAGATTGAAGCTTGCTGTATGCATATCTGAATAGTGATTTGTAATAAAAGATCAATTATCATGTACCTATATCATTCTCTGAAATAAATCTGTACTTACATGTGAATAAGTAGATCAGAGACAAATTCCTGCAAATATCTAGACTGACTTGTTGGTGAATTGACATGTATGTGAGTAAATAACAGTACCTATGGAATTTTGTAATGAGTTGATAATGTGCATGGACATATAATTTTTTTTTTCATTTAATTAAATTCACTTTTCACTGAAACATTTTCAAATTTTAACATCAGGACTCTGGAAATTCAGAAATATCAAAGCAAAATAAGTACCGTACCACAATATGAACAGGCTATTTTTGGAGTTTCTTATTTGTTCTAGACAATGTTTTATGATAATGAATGACTTATAACCTTATCTTTCTGACAGTAATAGCCTCATTTGTATAAAACAAAATTACTATCATGCTTGAAACAGGATATACATTTGTACTTTTACCAAAAAAAAAAAAAATATTCAGTCAGTTTCAGAGGTTAAGTGTTGTATACATGTATAGGATAGCATACAAGATTTTTTTTTTCTATGAAGACAAATGTTTTATAAACTTTGTGTCATTGACAATATATCATTTCTCTTCTAAAAAAGAAAGGAAATGTCAAACATTCTTAGACAAAGTATTGGCATTTCTAAGTAATATGCTTTTTTTAAAGGACAAAAAAAACAGTTTTTACAAATTTTTGTATTAGAACTAGAAAGGTGTTTTTTTTTCAACATCAAGATTTATTACAGTTAAGCCAGGGATAGGCAATTTTGCTTTGTTATGAACATTATTCATTGTGTCTGTTAAGTATTTAGTAAACTTTTAAGTAGAGAAGAATGAAAATCACTGCTATAAGCATCAGTTTATTATAAGCAGGTTTAAATTAATACAAGTGTGTTTTACTGTACTCGCAATATATGTTGTTCTTCATGTATAAATAAAAAAATGAATGACCTTCTGGCATTTAAATTTTTAACTTCTTATGAATGAAGATCTGTAAATATGTCAATATTTTATTATTAACAGCTGATTAAGAGTGAAGGACTAGGCCTACACAACTCCCGCTCTGCCCTCCAGGATGACCTTTACAGACAGTCTGCCGAGGTCACGACCTCTGTAGCCAACGGGGTCATACCCTCTCCCAATGTAAGTACTGTGGAATCATCTGATATTAGTGCACCAGTTTTCGTGTGGATTACCCTTACCCATGAATTTACAACCCCAACAAAAATTAACTTCTTCAATGTACAAAGTATTGTTCATTGAATTATCAATAATATCAAAGATATTACATACCCATAACCAGTGATTGATTGCACTTCAACTTTGACCCCCTTGAATTACAATTTCATGGAAAATTGCTGAATTTACTGTGAATTTCTTTCTTTGTGATTAAAGTGATTTGCATATTTCAAAATGTATAGCAAACATTAGCATGATCAACATATTAAGAATGAATTGAATTGTGTAAAAATAATTTTGGGCCACCAAATTTCAATATTTTCAACCATAACTATTGAAAGTGTTAATCAATTTGTAAATTAAATTAAATATATATGATCTGTTAATGGTTAACATTATGCTATTTTCAGTGTTTTATGAAGAATTAAATGATAATTTCAGGATAATGGGGATACAGCTGTGAGTACGACCACGGCCCGCGACAGGAAGTACAGTTCTGACTCCCACACCTCACGATCTGTGTCCACCCCAGACGGAGGACTTGAAAATGGTGAGGACTTAAACTATACCTTAATGGTACTAATGAGGTTTTAAGTTAATAACACATAATCTATTATAATACAAAGAAGATTATAAGCAGATTATATATAAGTCAACCTGTATGTTATTTACATGATAAAGAAGCTTGCAACTGAAAGTAATTGAATCTGAAAATGATTTGAGAAGAAAAGTTTTTTTCTGTCTTACAAAGCATGACAGAGTGGAAAATGGGAGATAATTGAAGAGCATTGTAGGCTTTCAGAAGGATTTTTATGTACCCTACAGTAAAACTTATTAAAAACAAACACAGATATTGTAAATTCACAGATAAAGCGAAGTTACTTTGGATCCCCAGCTATATAAATTAAACAAATTCCTTATATGGATATAACCAATTACTGATTAGGAAATTTCACAGGTCCCAGGGACTTCTTTATAAGTTAACTGAGTTTACTGTATACCCTTTACAGGCACAAACAGAACTGATGCTGACAAAGCTAACATGGAGACAGATTTCGTCCACCCTGACCCGGAAACAAGTGCCAAGCCAAACTCGGAGGACTCCAGCGTGGCCAGCGATCACTCGGACAACAATAACGGGGAGGAGGGGCAGGGTATCAAATGTAGGAACCTCCACAGTCGCCTGTCAGGGAACTCCCGCAAACAGAAGTGTCCCATGAGGCGATACAGTGGTTCAGGTGAGGAGGGATAAAATGAAAATAACTTGGGACATTTTTATGCAGAAATTATGAGGATTTTTTTAATGCCTTTGTATGATTTAAATGTACTCAAGATTCTTGCTGATTTCACTGGCTGAATAATACTTAGTTCATTCCAGAAGTGACAAAAACTTCATTGTCTATAGTAGGTTCATGAAGTTTGTTTCCAAGAAAAATATTAGAGAACAGGATTTTGTTATAGTTGGAGGGGGGGGGGGTCTTCAAGATTCAAGCCAATTTGGCATGACTATAATGCTTGAAATTTTTTTATATGCAAAACATTTAATTTTTCCTGTAGAAAATACCTGATTAAACTTTTGTGATTTATTTATATTGAAGATAATCATCAACATTTTATTTATGGACCCTATTTAAAAAAATACTTTGGCCTCTTCAGAAATGAAATTAAGAAAGTAATTAACTTGATATTCTTTTCCCCTCAGCTGCCTCCTCGATGGTGGACCCCGACACCTCTACCCACGTGACCCAGAGTCTCCTGAATGAGTCCGACAGCATCTACTCCGGGGACCAGAGCATCGAAGAGTTCCAGGATATAAATAGCATCACCGGCAAACTCTACCGGTGTGAACACTGCCACATTCTCTTCGAGGACTGCACGCTCTATCTCCTACACAACGGATTTCACTCCCACGACGCGGATCCCTTCAAGTGTGTTATATGTCGGCTTTCCTGCCGCGATCGGATCGAATTTAATTGTCATCTGATTAGCCACATTAAATAGATCGCGGGACAAAAGCGTTCAGGTTCAATTTCAAGGGGTTTATGTTTTTGGTGTTATGATAGAGGTATACCAAATATTTTTTTGCCTTGTTTGAAAATGAAAGTGTTTTTTCGTGGTCTATGTACACTGAAGAAACTAGAAAAAAAATTAGTTTTTTCTTTTGTCATCTTAAGAAATTTTTTATTTGTGGCCATTAAGTGGTACTAGTTTCTATACAGTGTTATATACTGTTGATTTTGTATGTCTGATGGGATGGTTGAAATAATGTCCAAAAAAACTTTACAACATGGTTGTAGCAATGCCCAAAAAAACTAAGGGACACAAATAAATACAAAGTATTTTTTTATGCCAAATGATAATTTCACATTGGTCAGTATATACACAAGTAAGTGAAAAAATAAAATCTCAGTTCACTTTTTTGGCCTGGGATTTTTTCTATACACAAGGAATGATCTGAAACAAAAATGTTTATGGGCAAGTTAAAGATACACAAACTTTGCCTACTTTGTGATTTTTTGAATCTTCCACATTATTTTTTTTGTTTTGTTGAACAAAAGATCTGTATTATTTTAGATAGTAGTTTTACATTTTAGTTGTTTTTTTTGCAATATTCACTTTAGTTTAGATCTGTTTCATTCATTAATCTACTGGGTGTTTTTACATGTATACGTTTTGCTTCTAGTTATTTATTATTCCCATGGCACACATATTATTTGTTTGTTTGTTTATTTCTTTAATTTTGACTCTGTTTAAGAGTCAATCTTTATACAAGGTTAGTGCTATTATCATTTATTGTTTACAGAAAAAAAGTCTCGAAAAATTGTTTGTTTGCCCTCTTCTGACCCAGTATTAAAAAAATAGGTTGGGAAGTGGGATCCCTCCCCAAGAACTTTTAATCATCAGTGTTAAATGTTCAAAATGTTATGCAAGGAAGGCACTTATAAACTTTGAAGGGTTGAACATATTTGAGAATGAATAAAAGAAAATATTGTTAACTGGGGGGTAAAAAAATGTGACAAACTGAGTTTAAAGTTTGTTAGGAGAGGTTAAACAAACTTTTTTTTTAGATGGCCCAAAACTCAAAAAGTGAGCTCCATCCATTTACAAACATATCTCGATTGTTTACCAAACTTTTTTTTTTCTTTTTTCATCTCTCTGATCCTGAGCTCTCTTGAATATTTAAACTTTTTGAACAGCATGTACTAAAACAACATTGGCCAAAGTGCATCTTTTGTAAATTGTATTTTTACAGGTTTTTTTTTTTAGTGCTAAAGGTGTATCTGATGAGATGTAAACTCCAAATTAAAGTGTATCTCACTTATGAAGATCATCTTCAAAAATGAAATGAATCACTGTTTTGTTTTGTTTTTTTCATTCGTTTATGTTAGTCTTTATGCATCACTATTGTAGTTAATATTTTATTTTGTCAGTGTTTAGTTAAGTTGAATGCCCTTTGTTGTATCAGCAGGTAATACCTGTTGCATCATTTATTATGTATTTGCAGCAGTATATAGTTTATGTGCTGTTATTGGACATTTAGTTATTTTTTTTCAAAACAGTTATTTGCGGATTCTTGAGATAATGAATATTGGGGGAATTTTTTGATTTGGTTTGCATTTTTAGGGGTTTTTATTTGTTTTGGTTTTGATTTAGAAACAAAATGTATTACAACTTATCATATCTTTCCTGGTTAATTTTAAAAAAGTTTTTTTTTTTCAATTTAGTAAAAAAAAAAAAAAAGTTTTATGAATGTAATCATTGAAAATTTCTTATTTTGTTATAAGACATAACTTAGGTGAAAATTAAGACAGATTTTATCCTTCATATTTATTATAAAACTTATATCTTAATAGGGATTTAAGAGAAGTTTTTTTTCTGTTGTTGACTTGTTTTCTTTTTCGAAAAAATGAAAATGGCCAAGATTTTTGTTCTTGAACCAGACTGTATAAAACACCATTGTGCCATGTCGTAGCCCATGTTCAGAGTCCAAATTGTCCATTGTGGTAGTAAACATATCATTTATTGTACATGTTTTTTGGTTCTGTTTTTTGTCATTAAATTTACATAATTTATCATAATTGTAATCATGTAGATCATTTAATTTTTTTCTCCATTTTTATGTTTTTTTGCACACTTTACTCTGTTTGTGTGTGCATCTTGTAAAACGAAGTTACCTCCCCTCTTTGTTGATATTGAACTTTTTTTTTCAATAGAGTTGAGGGTAATAGTATTTCAATTTCACTTGCTTCTTCATTTTAAGGTATATTTGTTCTTCTGATAATCTATTTAAAACAAAACACAATTATTTATGCATATCTTTTTTCCCTTTATTTTTTAAGAAAAGAAACTCTTCAAATTGAAGGTACATAAATATGGTACATTTCTTGAATGTAATCTATAATTTTTTGAAATGGCCATTTCCCTTACTGCTGAATTTGAAATACTTGTATCTGAACAAAGTTATTAAAACACTTTTTGTTGTTGTTTGCAATATCTAATATTGTATTATACGTTAGCAATATCATTTTCACTCATTATGACTCTTATTGTTTTCAAACTATCTTCATATCAGCCCCTGAAAATTAACATGTTATGTTAATTATATTAATTAGCATTTAGAAATTGTTTAGAGAATTTTTTTTCTAGCAATAGCTTCATTAAGATTTTTTTGCCAAAAAATCTGCGTATTGTTTACATAGTGCACAAAACTGTATTTTAAATTGACAGAAGTTCAGTTTCCTATTATTTTTTAAAGTTATAAATTATCTGGCATTCCTTTATCCCCTGAACAAGAAAAAATTTCCCTTTCTACCCGTCCCCCAAAAAATTTCAATTACTGCAGCAACTTAAACAAAAGATGAAATATTTAAGGGTAGTGTTATAGAACATATCAACATTAGTTCAGTTAGCTGGGACCATAATTATTTTCTTATTGAAACACTGCTTCCATATATTGAGTACAAATTTCATGAGAGTTATTTTACTATTTTCTTTCTTTCTTTTTTTTGGACGTAGACAAGCTTTATCATACAGTTGTCAATGATGTTCTTTTTTCTTTTCAAATTTATCTTTAAATTCAGAAATAACAGCTGTTATTAAGAACTTTCAGTTCTATAAGCAAAGTATACAGTATTTACAGGTATAAACGGTGGAATGTTGAACTGTAATTTTATTTTTACTGCAAGACTATCACACGGTTATTTTGCAGGACTGACACAACTAGTTGATGCCAAAGTTCAATGTTTACTTTCATTTTGTTAAGCATTTACTTTCACTTTATACCATGTGACACAATTTTTATTCATCATTGTTAGAATGTGATTAATGCCAACATTTTTTTTTTACTTTCAAAATCTTCATGATAACAAAAATGCATTTTTTTTTAAACACTGAAAACTTATTTGTACTTTTTTGTTAACTCCATATTACTAATAACTATACACAAAAACTGCTGACATCACCAAATGCTGTGTGGTTGTGCTCTAGAGGGCCTCTTCGTTATAGCTTTATATCGTGTTTATATATTTTCTCGTATATGTCCTTATTAGTAATTTATATCTACAGGGTAACAAAGGGGTTGTACAGCAAAGCTTGCTTATTTCCATGTACTGCAGCCAAAATATTTCGTCAAATTCAAAGTGATAGTTTTCTCCCTGTGTCTTGTACTAGAAATTTCATATGATTTGGGACTAATTAATTTTTCTCTTTGTCTTGTACTAGAATATTCATATGATTTGGGACTAATTAATTTTTCTCTGTGGTTTGTCTAGAAACTTCATTTGATTTGGGACTAATTACTTTTTCTCTGTGTCTTGTACTAGAAATTTCACTTGATTTGGAACAAATTAATTACTTGCATTGATTTTTTTTACTTTGATTTTGGGGATTTACAGAGGGTTTCCAGATTAAAGGATTACTTTGCATTTTAACTCCACATGTGAATAATTCTTGAATAAGTTTAGATGAAGTTCAGGTGTACTTGGAATTTTCCGTGTACTTTCATTGTCTCTTGTGTTTTCTAAGTTGTGAAAGTAAACAGGTTGTTATATATAATTATAAGTGATGATTTGTGATACATACATTCACTCCTACAAAGGTATTATGTCCCTCCACACTTGACATATAGATAAAATTATTTTTACAACAATTTTCCCAACAATTTTATAAATTTTACAATTTTTGCAAAAGAATATAATGAGGAAAGTATCATTTCAGATCTTTTTTTTTTTTTTTTTTGGTTTATTGGTATATTTTTCTTTCTCCAGTATGTAAGTTTTGAATGGTACTTAATTTTTAAATGTGGGTTATCTTTCTCCTTGCTGAGGGACATTTTACTGTATCACTGAAATAAATTTATTAAAAAATTCTTTACAACTTTTGTGATGATAACAAACTTGGTGCATTTGTAGACATGTATGCAATATTTCTTCATATGTTAGGTGTTGCATTTTTAGAAACTTATAATAATTATGTATGTATCATTCTTATATAGATATATATATTTTTTTGTGTTACAGTTATGGCAAGTATTGTTATGTACATATATATACATGTATCATTCATTTACAATGTATTCTCAAAAACTTGCCTCAGTTTGTATTAAGTTTGTTTTTGTAAACCAAATTTTACAGTCTCTTTTGAAAAAAAAAATAAATTGCAACTGGTTAGAGTACATGTAAAATGTGCTTGAAAGTGACACTTTTAAAATTGGTTTATATTGTACTAATGAAGTACATATTGTTAAAAATGAATAGAAACTTACAAAGTTGACCAAATTTCTTTTTCCAGTTTATTTCATTATATAACACTCATTTGGAATTCGATTGATTTTTTGCCCTCTAAACTAAATTTACTAAAACGGAGATTTGGTTTGCAGCATGTTAGTTAAGTGCATTTATTAACTTTAGTCTTAGAAATTGTTAGAAATCTGATATTACTTTTTTTCCCAAAAGAGAAACAAATGCTTTTTTTCTCTCAACAATAAGTTTGTTAACATTTGTATCAAAAAGTGTGTTTCTCTAGTAATTCTGTATATTTAATGGTATATTTTAATTTCTAAAAAGTAATTTATTTTTACTTTACACCAAATATAATTTTGTTTACACCTTTTCTGTAATCAAAGACGGCATTTACTTTATTAATTTTTTTATGTTTATTTTTTTCATTTTTGAAACAACTTATACAATTGTTTTTTGGGATTCACGTCTTTAATGGGTCAAAGGTCATAACCTTGTGACCACTAATTAATGAATCAATAAATGAAAGGAGAACTTTTTCTCACACTTTTATGCATTTAAAGCAGAACAAAATTTGTTTACATAACATAGAGAACTTTAATATTATAAACTTGTTGTGCAGAATAAAATCATTTTAGATTCAACATAGCCCCTTTGTCACATACACTGCAGGTATTGAAAATTGTTTCATTGTGAAATATGGTTTTTCAATTTGACAAAAATTCCATCCTCAATTTGATATTCTAAATAAAAATATTTAATGCATTAAATGGAAACTGTACATATCTGATGTAAATTTATACACGTATTATTTCACCGCCAAAAAATGTGATTTGCTGAAGGGTTTTGAAAAGTATGTTTTTTATAAATAATTTTTTTTGAGCCTCTGGAAAAAATAGCCAAATGATTGTAAGTGTTTACAAGTTGACAGACTCTGACAAGTTTATTTTTTTTCCCCATTAAGCACGTGTAGATTTGTATATTATTTTTAGATTTGTTGGCCATGTTAACATGGCCTCTCGTTTGTTGTCTTATAGTTATAATTATTAGTAGTTGTGTTGTGAAATGCTTTTTCTTTCTTGGTGCTAAATATAATTATATATATTGATGTTTTAAAGCTTCATTGTTAGAAACTTGTACTTAAAAGTACATCATTAAAGTTAGATCTGATTAATTAAAAAATGTCTTGTGGTTGTCTTTTCTTGCCCTGGTATATGGATGCTTTTTTTTTACCTTTTGACCTTTTTGGTCACCTGGTTGGCGCAGAGGTTAAAGCGTCTGCTCTAGAGTCGCGGAGTAAAGATTTGATCTTTACGTCGCGGGTTCAAATCCCACTGTGGGACGTGGAGACCGGTCCTTCGGATGAGACCGTATAAAACGAGGTCCCGTGTCGCAGTAGATGCCGGCACAAAAAGACCCTTAACTGCTCAAAGGCCGTAAGCGCCAAGTATAGGACAAACTATCCACCGGCAAAGGCGGCGTCTCCATACGAGTGAAAAATTCTCGAGAGAGACATAAAACATCATACATGTATATCAATTAATCTTTATATTACCATATAACTACAGGAATTGCTATAAAGATGAAAAAGTCCAAAATTTTATATATGTAGAATATAAGGAGCATACTTAGTTAGTTTTAAGAAATTAGGCACAGAGATAGAAAAATATTGCAAGTTTCTATGTAATTTGAACTTAGGATGGAAAATGTCAAGGTAAGAAACATATATATATTAAAAGAAATTTGTTTGACCTATCGTTGCATTTCCTTTGATGAAAGCTGTCAGTTGGGCAGGAAAGGGTTAACATTGCAGAAAAGAAGTAAGCTTCTATCCCATCTGTACATAGAGATGAAGTACTAGTACTTTTGTACTAGCTGTAGTTGGTGGAAGTGTGACAATCGTTGTGTTTGTGTCAAAGGAAAAGGTCAGAGAATCCGAATACTAAAATTCATTGGAGGGGAGGTATTTTGATGTTAAAATACCAGAAGATCGGGGCTTAATTTTCATTTCAGCAACATTTAGGAAAAGATTCATATAGAGTATTCGATATACTTTCTTTCTAGGCCATGTGTTCTACTAAGATGTAACGTGGACATTTTTTTTTGGGATAAGACACTTTACTTTAGCAACATGCATCTCTAGTGAAATGTCATGGAATAAAGACAACTGAAATCTGCTGTTTGATAATTTGTACCTTATATAAATGAATTGCCTCCCCTGCCTTTGACACAGATGCTTACTACATTTCTGTAGCAAAGCTCTTGCGTTTCAGGACGTCTATCCATAGGTTAAACAATACTGTATACCGTATTAATTTTGCCTAATCTTATTTTCAACCTTTGACTCCGTGATTTGAGGATTTACATATTCATACCCTCTATGAAATTTATAAAAATATAATTACCTAGATCTTGCGTTTCAAGACGTCTTTCCATAGGAAGAATAATACTGTATGCCGAATTAATTTTGTCTTATCTTATTTTCGCCATTTGACTCCGTGATTTGAGGATTTACATATTCATACCCTCCAGGAACTTTATAAAAATATAGCTACCATATAATTCAATCAATAAAAAGTCTAAAAACTATTTTTTTTCCCGCACAAAAATCATGGCAAATGACATTAGATAAATATGAACCAGCGTATAAGTGTACAAAACACATAAATGTACAATAAAATAAAGTCAAAATCAAATACATGTAGATTAGATTTTTTTTATTGTACTCCAGTTATAAACCCTGCTAACCGTGATGCCTGTAAAGAGAAAAAAATAACATTTTTAAAAAATGAATATAAAATGAAGTTGGAATTTCCTAATTATTAAAAAATATACAATGTATCATTCCTTGCAAATATATAAATTTTGGCGCAAGAAGAAAACAATTCTACTTTCACAGAACCATCTTTTTCCTCCTTCATCTATCAATAAGTATGTTAAAATCTTTTAAAATTTGCTCAGTAAACAACAGAATAATTTTCATTTAGCTTTTTTTCTATCATAACAAATAGGTACAATTAAGCGCATTGAAGTGGTAAAATTTTCCGTTCGAATGGAACGTTTTGAGCTATCTTTAGAACGTTTATTGTCATCTTATGACACGCCCATTTCTTTAGAAATGGATAAAACGGTCAAGTTGTTTCTTCAAATACCTGTAGAACAGGTTTTCCATATATATAATAGCCAATCAAATTGAGGATCTAAATTAACACCGAGTAAACACGTGTTCGACCGAAACATGTGTTGTGGTAACTTCAGTTAACATGATAAGTTCAAAAATAAGCACATATTCGTTGCAATTTGTCTTTTACAGAAGCGGGGAGTCTCTAACTCACTCTTCTAATTTTTTAAATCTCCATTTCAGTGTAACTCATGATGCTTGTCGCGAAGACTGGGGTGTCCTAAAACTACGACGAATATTTCTTTCTCGTTTCTAAAAATATGGGCGTATCATTATGTTATAATTGACGTTCAAAACATGACTCAGAACTTTTCATCCAAACGCAAAATTTTACCACTTCAATGCACTTCATTGTACCTTTAACTAATAAGCCTATCATCTCTCTATTGTTGCTAGGTTTCCCGCCGTTTGCCACGTGACCACGCCGCCATTGCTTTGGATTGCTCCACTCTGTATAGCACTCGAACACAGGGGCTCAGACTGTCAAATTCAAATAAAGATTCCTCTTTTTTAAATCTGTACTTATAACTTTCTCTCCTCGGTTACAATTTTGCTAATGAAATTGAACATGTTGAAAGATAACTAAAGAAAATCATAGTCAGAACTCCAGCTTTTTCATTAAGAAATTTAAATCAGAGAAGTAGAATCAAGTTTAATAAGGAGGAAAGCATCCCTAGTTGACTCACTGAAAATGTTCATAAACTATATGTCATGCATGTATATATGTACGTACGTTTTAGTAACATTGGGTTTGGGAAATTTTGTGATGTCAAGTTCTTTCGTTATTAAGGTCTTCCGCTCAGGCGGAAGACCTTCTACTGATTCTGATGGTTAAGATTATTCCCTATTATTCTTTTTTTTTTCCTAGACGCCAACTTTGAGACCTCATAACTCGCTCATTTCTGAACGGATTTCGCTCAAATTTTCAGAGTTTTTGGACGTTACAAAACTCAATTAAAATGTTTTCATACATTTCAAAAATTCCCTTCCGCTTTTGAGTTATTTCCCTTTAAGTGAAAATTTGGTACTGTTCGTTTCCAGACAAAGGCTCAGAAACGACAAAAGCTGGAGCAGAATGTCTACTGCATTTAAATACTAGAAGAATTGAAGTTGTGCCTATCGGTTTTTCTTTTTCGATTTCTGCGCTCCAAACGGTGTTAGATAGGGGTCAAAAATGAGAATGCCCAACAGCGCCAAATTTTACATATATTTCCTTGTATATCTTTTAAACTAAAAATAATTTGTTAAGACATATTTCACAAATATTGTGCATAATTTTAAGATCTATCATTTGACATCATTAAAATGGGGCTGGCCCCTCAAATTAGGGGTCAAGGGCGCTCGAAAGTTTTTGCTTTATAACTCAAAAACGGTAAATATTTCGATATGGTTATCGATTTGAAATGGGTTCTATAACATCTTACTGATCTCATGAAAACATTATTTTGTTCGAATCTTGTGTTATTGAATGAGCAGCAAACTTTATGTACAGGTAACTGATTAGTTTTATACGGCAAGTGAAGAATTCTTTATGCGTACGCGTATAACACGTATAGCTGAAATAAACTGGATAAAAATATATACTTAACTAAACTGAATGTTAAACTTGTTGAAATAAAGTTTTTAACGTATTCTCTAGCTGGATGTCATACAGATTATTCAGAGACAACTTTCTCCTTGTATTATTTTGAATTACAAGACGGGAGATAGGAAAAATACTTATCATCTCTCATTCGATTGATACTCAATGTTGCATTATTTATAAATAAAAGAAAAAATAAGCTTAAAATAATTCACTGTCATTTTATTCAGGCATCGTGAATTTTTCTCGGACCTTGACTGCTTTGTTTACAGTTGTGCAACCTGTTTATCGATCGCACATGCATTGACCTATATACATTCCGGAGGTCAACATTACCGCTCTTTGATTTTTACGCGAGTCCTAGAGTTATCTAAAATGATGCTAGTCATCGATTTACTCAGTTTAAAATCAAGAATTTGTTATTTGCGTAAATCGTAAGAATATTACAGACACAAATATAAAGGTTTTCTTGAACATGTACGAGTATTAAAAGATAAAATGTCTGATTCAAAAGGCGCTGCGATTTTGCTCAGTTACAGATGATTTCTCTGGACGAGTCCATTGTTTACACTGAAAGGTGACGCAGGATGACCTATCGATAACTCTGCCAATTTTGATAGAGATTGTAATTGCACATGTACATAAATTAATGTTGAATTTTACCCTTGTGAAGTACATTATAGTTTCGTTATTTAAAGAATCGGGGATATCACTACTGCAACTTAATTGTTTTTAATTTGAACGGATGATTCTATATTATTGGAAAGGTACACATTTTTTAGGCGCCGTCGTCTCCCTCTCAACTTTGAAGTAATTGCAATCGTTATATGTATACGGGCCTATATCAAGTTATTCTAATTGTTGCTTAATTTATTTCAGAAAAAATTGAGATGTTGTTAAAAGTATAGCAATTACAATTAAACATGACAAATGCACACAGTAAATTGTAAGTGGAAGTGACGTTTTCAATTCTCATAAAAATCAAAAATAAAATTAAGTAACTTTGAGTTTTGCATAATTTGCTACATAACTTATCAGTGTATTTTTCCGCATGATATGCTCATAAATTTCTTTGATTTCCTCAAATAAAAAGCTAGAATATCACAATGACACGATTTTATGTGCATGTACATAATATTAACTAAACTACATGCTGTTTTACACAGAAGAGCACCAAACATGAACTTTAAGAATACGAGAAAAAAAAAGAAAAATTAGAAATTCTTCTAACAAATGCAAAATTTCTTCCTGTAATTTCATACAAATATTCCAAGCCTTTCTTTCGTGTTTATTGGACTAAAAGAGATTAAATTATTAAATTTCCTCTCACTGCGATACGTAACCCCCCTGAAATGATACAATGCTTTCCTTCAGAGTCGAGAATGGCAGGCCAGGGCTGGTGATGAAATCCATGATTACTCCATAACCTATTATAATATTAACCAAAAAATCATACACGATATTGTTAATTCGCAGGTTGTCAAATAAATTTCAGAAAAGGTCGGCAAAGATGAGTATGCCTAACTAAACTTTTTTATTCATAAACTTTTTAATTTCTAGAGTGTACAATCGAGCATCGAAGTGTGTACATGTACTATATGTACTATTTTTTGGGGGGGGGTACCAGTTTTCGCTGCATTTGATATACTGAATTTTGCATTGCATTTCTGACAATTAAACAAAGTTAATAGAATATAATTGGTGACAGTAACACAAGTGATTTATAAAACGAAAGTCCAGCAATAAAACGTTAAAGTTTGTATTTTGAAAAATAAATCAAGTCAAGTCACATAAAACAAAGACAGGTTGAAACGCTCACACATGGACATACATACAAACGTTTAGGTAACTCGGAATAGTCCAGAGTAGAACTATATTTTCTTGAAGACGGAATGTCCAGTACATCTAATGTTCACGACCGGGATAGTTCACGGCAGTTTCGTCACACATACGCAATTATCATACAAGTCGAACGCTCTTTGAGGTTGAGGATTGACACTAACTCCTTAGATAAATACTGAGTATCAATGTCCTTTTTACTGTCTTAACTTAACTTGATAGGTAAATAATTTTAGCATATGTAAAAATAAGCATTAGAAATAATTCTTTTCATAAAATTCAATTCTGTTACATATCAAATGAATTTGTAAAGTTAACTTTATGACAATTGTCATGCTGCAGATCTGTAGCTCGCTAGCTGTTCTAAAAAAATTGAGATGGATCACCAGAGAGCTACAGTGCCATCCATATTATCTCAAGTTCAGGCTCAGAAGGACAATTAAAAACGGTTGTAAGGAATGTTTAACTGTAGAAAAGTTTAAGGAATGTGTTAGAGACACACGGTAAATAATATTTTTAGATTCAAGCAGTTGAAAAACACGGATTTGAATATAGCTTCAGTGCAATATTTTTCTAATATTTTCTAGTTTTTTATTCTTCGTATTTCTCAATTCATCATGTTTAAATAACGTGTATTTATTTTTATTAGGACACATTCAACCTTATTTGTCAACCAGTCTGACAGTGTCCATCTGTCACGAGAATTTTAAACTTTATAATAACTATTGAATGAGTTGAAATAGGACTTTCATATTTCACATGTGGATTATTTGTGACATGTAATTTTCAAATATACTGTGATTTTTTAACCCCGTGACCTTGATCTTGGAGCTTGACCTACTTAAAAAATAACAATACTTTAAATTGACCATAACTATTGAAAACTTTCATTTTATAAACATGTACATGTAATACATGTGTCAACGCCTTTGAAAATTCATTATGATTTTTGACCCTTTGACCTTGATGTTTGACCCACTTTTCAAAAACATTAACCATAGTTATACCTTTTGAGAGAAAAGAGATCGATAAGGGCTTTTATTTTACCACTGTGTATTACCTGTAACAACATTTTTTTAAATACCGATACGCTGATTTTGACAACGTGACCTTGAGGCTTGACTTACTTTTCACAATTTTAATCTTGATCATAACTTTTGAATGAGAAGAGATAGGGTTTTCGTATTACACAAAAATCAAATGTATGTGACCTGTGATAAAATCATTTCAAATACTAGCATATAATGAACTTTGACCTTGAAGTTTAACCGGCTTTAAACATTGCTTAAAATTGACCATGACTTTTGATAAAGAAAGGATAACACTTTCATACCTAGATTTACACATGTATACACGTATTAGCTGTGACAAAGCCTATCGAAAAAAATATAGCTTAAGAATTCGTCAATACGGTAGCACACAAATGGCTTTGCTTATCACCAGCGTGTGTCATGGTGTGACGTAAGGTCATTTTAACAAGGTCAAGGTCGCAAACATTCCTTTACTATCTTTTTTAATAGTAAAACATAAATAAGATGACATCTACCCTTAAAAGATTGCTTTAACAGTAGAATGTGGCATGACCTTGACCCAAGGTCATTTCTCCTTGTCCGCAGCTCCGACGGAAGACCTACTCGTTGCTTTGCAACGAGCTCGGCTCTAGTATTATTCAATAGTTTTGACAGTACATTCAGAATATGTTGTTGTAAAGAGTTTACATATATAGATAGAGTGAAGAATGTGATTACCGCTGGATAAGAAGTTGTTCCATCAACAATTTTTAATTGACAACCAGATGGACAGGTCGCCCTGAAACAAAAACACATACAACAACAATCCTTAAGGAACAACGTCCTCACAAATACAGTTAAACTTCTAAAATAATATAACGCTGAAAGAAAAAGATTTTCATTCTCTCTGGTTATAAAATATATTTTAAACTAAACTAATATAAGGAATTACCATAATATGGAAACATAAAAATACTTTCATAGCACTTCATTATATACGTATTTCACATGTACTGTATGTTTTGTCATATTTGTAGTGAAAACATATAAAACCTATTTAAACAGCTGTCTAAAATTCAAACTCAAAGTAGTCTTTTTTGTTGGACATTTAATTTGTATACTATGAAATAATATAAATAACTTACCCACACAGTTTACCCGGGCATTGTGTAAAAGGTACATCACAAGTTACCGTTCCTTTGTCTTCATACACTGCAAAAGTGCTTTTAATTATCGCATAAAAACGGTAAATAAAACAGTGATCAATCTATAAAAATCCTATAGTAAATACAAATTTGTAAAGAAGGCATAGAAAAAGAAACCTCTGGGATTTTTAGAGAAGTAACCATCCCCGTTCGACTGCTCACAGCAATGTTTCAAGTCAAGGAAAAACTTGAATGTGGAAAAATATAGAAAGCAGTGGTATACCTTTTTGTTACCTTCCTTCCGTCTCTCTTTATCTTTCTTTTTGCTCCACCTTTTATTATCTATAACCTTTATCTATATTTCTCTTATTCCCTTTCTTCCTTTGCTTTGACACTGCCTTTTCCTTGTTTGTCTCATGATAACCTCCCTTTTATCCAACCCTTAAGGAGGCTAGAGGGTCAACAGATTATTTTTTCTATTAACCACCAGATATAACTTTTTTTTTAAAGATATGATATCTTGATCTGTCAACTATCATTTGGCAAAGGAAAAATGTCATAAACTTTGGTTTTAAAATTTGATCTTTTTATTATATCTTTATATGGAGCTCTTCTTCTAAATCAAAATAGTCTAAAAATAGCCACGAGCACCCAGCCTCTTTAAAGCAATAACTTGAATGTAAAAATATAGAAAGTAGTAGTACCTTTTTATTACTTTCCTTCCCTCCCTATATCTTTCTTTTTGCTCCTCCTTTTATTATTTATAACCTATATCTTTCTCTTATTCCCTTTCTTTCTTTGCCCTGACACTGCCTCTACCTTGTTTTTTCTCACGATATCCTCCCTTTTATCCTGTCCTTATTTTGGTTTCCTTTTTTCACAACATTGTACTTTTACCGACCGGTACCAATTCCAAACCTCAAAGTGATACATTAATTTACAAGAAAAATCCGTTTTAACCTTACCAAAGGCCGTTGCATTGTCGGAGCCATAAATATTGGACGCTACACATATATAGCGTCCGTAGTCTGCTGGCCGGTTGACTGACAGTACCAGTAGGGTTTGGTCTGGTAGAACCACGTGGGTGGGGTTGGGTACCACGGGTTTACCGTCATGGTACCACTGAACATTGAGTGGTGCCTCCCCAGAGGCTTTGCAGTCGATCGCAAAGCTTGTGGTGGAAGGTTTTACAGGAAACATGTGGTTACCGGCTATCTCTACTTTTCCAGGTCCTAAAATGTAGTATTAATTATTAAACGTTTATATATGTACAACCTAGGCAAATATTGATATTGTTTTATGCTCCAGCAAAAAATCAGAAATGTTAACGACCATGCTTATTTTTGATCGAGAAATGAGGTTAAAGATGAAAGGATTGGAAGTTGGTCATTTAAGTGAGTAAAACTAAATTTCGGTATTATGTTCACAAATGTAGCTATAGCTTTGTAGATATACTTTTCATAAGTATATAGAGTACAGATACTTTTGAGCTTGACATACGATAATTAAACATCAAAAGATGTTCATGTGCATGTAATATGATATATAATAGAAAAAAGGCAGCAGGAAATGACTGCATGAGGTTTCCAACGGTCGGTTCGTTTTTCCTCAGATTAGTTTTTTTTGTGATGTGTGGAATGTATTTGTATATATGTATATCAGACAAGCTGAATTAAGAGTTACCATGTACTACCAGAGAGACCACGGAGTTGACGGTGCCGAAGGAGTTGGAGGCCCGGCAGATGTAGGACCCCGCGTCCCCGGTCTGTAGGTTCAGCAGGACTAGGTCTCCCTTCTTATCCTCGTACGCGTTGTTCACGTTCGGCTACAGAGTTAAAATTCGTATTAATGAATAAAACTAGAACGCAGGAAATATTTCAACTTACGATTGGCACCAATCTTGGAGGAAATAAGCAACGTTTTGTGCCTTACAGATCCTTGGGTTAAAATTTATGAGAAATATTACAGCTAAAACTAAATTATTTTTATTTATTTTTCTTTAGGAATGCTGATTTTTTGTCTAAGAGCAAGAATAGTTAAAAATGGAATTGTGATTTGATACTCACTGGGGCGATCCATGTGGTTATGGGTTTGGGTTCGCCGTGTACGTCACAGTGAAGCGTTATGTTATGTCCCACAAGACCCGTCACCGGGACTGGAGGTGTTATGGACGGTGGACCTAAGAAAATGGAGGGCTTTTTAAATTTTTTAGAAAGAAGAATTTCCAGTCGATAGAGAGAGTATATTATTTGCTGTTGATGGATTGAGATCAAGACACATTACTTGATTACCACCATCTGCTGAATTTAACAAGCCTAGTTTTAAAGTTGAAGATAAACATTTTTTAGGTATCCATTTCGAGATGTCTTTTGGTCCCTTTCTTGTTCAATACGAAGTCATTTTATTAAATTATAACTCTGATGAAGATGTAACCACATCCATATTCCCCGAATACATTAATAGGAATATATACGGGTTGAAACAATAATTCATTTAAAAATGGAAATTGGCATAATACTAAGTACAAACCTTGTGTCAGAAGATACGCATGCTCAGAAATAGTCTCTACTCCATTGCTCGCTTCACACACATACTCCCCTCTATCCCCAATCCCCACAGACGGGATGCCCAGCTGTGACCCCTCGGGAATCTCAATAACGCCGTCCGTGATCTTAGTTCGTGTACCGTCCTTGTTCACGTGGTACCACGTGACTTGAGGTTTGGGTTCGCCGCCGAATTTACATTCGAACACGACATTTTGACCCACGAGTAAAGTATGGTTTGATATGTGGTCCACTATTCTTATGTGCTCTATAAAATAACAAAATGAGTATACCTCATGTTTATTCGCTAATTCAAAAAGAAGCTAAATTAAGTATCTCAAATGTTTTATTTTTAACGAATGTAACGTTATTTTAGCTTTCAAGTATTTGTTGCATGTAAGTTTATTAAATTTTTCATGATATCTTACACATCTCATGATAAACTACATGTTTTTGTTTTCTGGTCGTAATATGAGACGCAATGGATTTTTTTTTATTTATGTAAAAGAATGTAATTTATGTGAATAAAAATAATCAATGAGACAAAGGACGTTTACTTATATATACATGTACACGGTATCTCAACGTGCAAATACTAGAGTCAATGTATGAGAATCAAAAAACGGATGTAGAAAGTTATTAATTAAAAATAAATAATCACCGAACCGTTTAACATAACCTCTTCTACATACATGTAAATAAAATCAACAAGAGCAAATATACCATATACATTAAGTTGCACTGTCTTAGACGCCTGCCCAAGAGCGCTGGATGCTGTACACATGTAGGTCCCTGAATTCGCATCCGGATCGAGATTGGCCAGAGTAAGAGTTTCCTGGTTGGAGAATGGAATTACTTTTGATGATCCATTTTTGGATGATAATATCCATTCCACTTTTGGTTTGGGATGACCGTGTGCATTGCAATGTAAAGTGATAGTTGTTCCTTCTAGGGCGTGGATTTCTTCTGTCGTTTGATTGAAGTATGGTCTTTCTGCATTAAAGCCAAAAAAATATTGCCTAAATGAGAGTGGAAAATTGCAGAGACATATGATAATATGTTTCTGCAAATTGACACCTCTAGAAAATCATTTTCACCTGAGAAGCATTTTATTTTTTACAGGAACTAAATAAATCTATGATACAAATTTGTCATTTAAAAAATTCGACATACACAACATCTATCTCTCTCTCACTCATGCACGCACATGCACGTGTATTTTACCTAGACTATCACAGCATGAAGATACAGGGTGTGCTGGTTGCACCGACACCGCCTCCCCACGATCCCCCTTTGTTCCTGGTTCCCCCTTTACACCCTGCGGGCCACTAGAGCCGTTGACCCCGGGGTCACCTTTATCCCCACGAACCCCCGGAGGTCCAGGCGTGCCGGGTGTTCCTGAATCTCCTTTGTCACCCTTACAAAGTAAGAAGTAAATTTAAATTGTATATTGTGAGTGCTTAGATGTTATCTTTTATCATTCAGACTCAACAAAGCTTTGAAAAGCTAGTCTTTCAGGCTCAACAGTTTAAGAATGAAAATTTCTCTTTAGAGAAGTGAAAAAAATGTTTGCTTTAGGTAAACGGCTAACTTTAAACTGGGTTTAAAAACAGGGGCTTAACTTATCAGAGAAACATGTTTTGAACCCCCCAAAAATACTAAAAAACAACACATAATTTAACCTTTAATCCTGGGAACCCTGCCGTACCCTTAGCCCCGGGAACTCCTGGTGGACCAAAGTCACCTCTGTCTCCCTTCTGTCCTAACATGCCTGGGTCACCCACACGACCTTTTTCACCTTTGACCCCTGGGGGACCGGGGGCCCCATCCTTTCCGGGCGGACCCTCTGAGCCGATGTCTCCTTTATCGCCCTTATCGCCTTTTATTCCTGCCGGGCCGCTCAGCCCCGGAAGACCATCTTCACCCTTGTCACCTTTGACACCTGGGAATCCCAGCATTCCCGGCTCTCCTTTTAGACCTATTAGGCCAGGTAAACCTATATCGCCCTTTAACCCCTGAAAATGTTAAGCATGATATAATAAAATTAACTTAATCAGGTATTAATTTAAGATAAAGAATCAATACAACATTTTCTATGAGACAGAAAAATACAGTAAATCATGGTTACAACAAAATCCTTCATTATGAATTCATATTTGTCAGATTTTTTTTTTAAATGTGTATTATGAATATAGTAAGTTTTATCATACATGTACATGCAAATAGTTACCTATATCTTATTGAAATTAAAAACAAAATGTACTTATCAACATGTAACAAACATCCATAGTAATATTGTAACATTGCTACTGTATAAATGGTTGTTACTTAATTATTCCCTTAACGAAGCTATAGTCTCAATATATCCAAGGATACTCAAAGGTCATAACCAATTGGCTATGTTAACTGATACATAGAAATGTCATATGTTTTTGTTGTATTTACTAACGAGAAAAACTTGACAAAACATATATACATAAAAAGAAGTAGGTCCACCCCCTTTAAAAATCATAACATATTCACACATTTGAATATCTACTCTGGAAAAAAATCTAAAAACACTTTTTCATGAGGAGCACAAGAATGGTACATGGAGGGAAAACGCGCCATACCTTCTCACCTGCTGTCCCGGAATCCCCCTTAATTCCCGCAGTTCCAGCAATTCCGGGGTCCCCTTTCTCACCCTTAGGGCCTGCAAAAAATTCATTATAAAGCTATAAAACTGTCACCGACAGCCTATTGTATTTTATGTACAATGTAAGCCGCAGACATTTGCATCTTCTTGTAATCGACTTTTAGTTTTCGCGATAACCAACTTTTTTGTCAAAGAATTTTAAAAACAACGTAAAATATTATTTCGAAATACCCAGGGTATTCGAGACAACGGCGTTCGAGATATCGAAGTTAATTCAACTGTACTGTATATCCAGGCGTTTTAGAATGATTTACAATGTATGTTGAGTCAAAAGTTTTTCAACTTTAAGAATTAAAAATATATAAAAATTATCCAATGTGATCGAGACTACGGCGTTTGAGATACGGATTCTCAACGGTCTATAAAAGATAGATGTGCATAATTTATATACAAGAACATTTTCGACTAAATATATACAATGTCACGTAGGTTTATATCTTTGCGTCAAAAGTTTTTCAACGTTTCGAACAAAATGAACTTAAAGGGAAATGTCTTATTTTTTGTAGAATTTTAACCAAAACCCTTTAAAAGTATTTAAATAGCCTTAATTAAACCAAACCTGGTAGACATATTGTGCTGTTCTGTCCACAATACTTGTTGAAAATTGCAAGCTGAAAAGAAAAATATTTGACCATTTGTTTAATAGAGAATTTTTTTTTGAGTCACTAATTGTCAGAATGTACGGAAGCCCTGGAGGGACATTGACTTACTTGTTAAGACTTATTTGTTATAACATATTTGTTTTGACTTATTTGTTTTGAGATTTTTTTTTTAGTTCTAACTAAGTGTAGGTAAGCTATTGAGAACGATTAATTGTAGTTTTGTAGTTAAACGTACAAAACTGATGTGATTACTAAATTTTTATCTGTTAATTAAGGACGCCCTTGAAGGATATTGACTTATTTCTTATGTGTTTTGACTTAGTTCTTATGTCGACTTAACTTGAATTCTTGTTATTTTGAATTTGTTATGACAAGTTTAGTAAACAAAAAGTGGCGTGAAAGATGGAGGCAAAGTATAGTTTCAGAAAAAAGAACTATGTGTCCTTGAATTTATTACTAACGACAATCTTTGATTGTCTTCAATCATTATGCAAACTGGAAGTTACATATAAGAATTAAGTAATAAATTTTAAAACATAAGAATTAAGTAATAAATTTTAGAACATAAGAATTAAGTAATAACAACAAAAATAATATTTACTTTAAAAATCACAACTGTACAGGACGTTAAACTACAATTTATCAATCAAAAATAGGACTAAATATTATTTTTATTATAAAAGTAAGCCAAGCAACAGGTTTTCAATAGCTTTCTTACACTTAGTTGTAACTAACTACGAAACATTCACAACAAATAAGTCAAAACAAAAAAGTTATAACAAATAAGTCATAACAAGTAAGTCAATGTCCCTCCAGGGCTTCCGTAAGAATGTGTTCCATATACAAGTAAAATAGCATATTATAATTTAAATTCTACTCCCTACCTCAGAATTGGCAAGCTGTTCAAATATCTGCGCCATTTCATTACCGGTTGTGCTTTGACGTAGTTTTCGCGCTCTTTCTGTGTCGTCTGCTTTTAAGAACTCGGTAATTTCTTTAACAAAATTACTTAATGTATGATCCATCTCACTTTCAGCTTTGGTCTGAAAGTGGATAGTTTTTATTAAAAATATAAATGTCCATTCTGCATATGATGATCTTACTCTACAAATGTGAGCTATTTAAAACTACACAATTATCACAGATGTTGTAATTTTTCTTCAAGGTTATGCTTCACAGTTATGATGACTTTTTCAAGAGGAAAATTGCATTGGTAGAAACATGTTTATTAAATCGTAAATTCATTCAGATGAGTGAAGTGATAGTTTTGTTAAACATGTACATTAACTTAATGTAGAATTTCTCGAGGGGTGGGACAACCTCAATTGAAGTGCTTCAACTACTTGCCTTAGCATTCCTCCGTAAACGTGCTCCATCGTTGCTAATTACATCAACAATATTTTGTCCATTTTGCTGTAAAAGAATGCATAAAAATAAACATACATGTACGAAATTTTCGCATTTTCTACAATCAACAAAAATATATGTACATGTACCCAATGTTTTGTAAATGATATAAGAAAATTAAAACATGCAAGAAATGAATTGTTCTCGCTCCTTATATTTAACAATATTTTATTTTCATGCCCCCAGATCAAACGATCCAGGGGGTATTTTGTTTTTGACCTGCCTGTCTGTTTTTCTGTCTGTCTGTTGTCAACTTTAACCCAGCCCTTTTTTATTGATTGGGAGCGTCTATGACTTTTATATTTTACAGGTGTGTTCCTTTTGACGAGACCTTTCTTTGCAATTGGGTACAACAAAATTTGACCTCTAGACCTTGGAATTTGACCTACTTTTACAAAAATATACCTCCATTAACCTTGGTCATAACTTTTGAACAGTTGGAGCAAGGGCTTTCATACTTCACATATGTATTTATTGTGACAAAACATTTCAGCTGGTTTAATTATTTTTTACATTTTAACCTTGACCGAAGGGTTTGATCCACTTTTTAAAAACTTTAAACTTGGTCATTACATTTGAATAGTTAGAACTAGGGCTTTTATATTTCACAGGTGTATTTCTTGTTCATGTAACATGGCCTTCCTTCGGGTACCAACACTTTTGACCTTTTAACCTAGATTTCCATACATGGATATCAGTGTTTCAAAACACATTTTGTTCCCTGATGTATTGCAAAACTTAAAACCGGTAGCATAATGTAATATTTTAGGGTTGGTACTATAGATTGAGAAATTAATAAAGATGTGTTTGTGAAACATTGATACCCCCGTTTGGCAGTTAATGGCAAGGGTTGAAATCTCTCAAATGTCAGACTCCAGAGGTCAGGGTCTGAAGTGTTGGTTATCAAAGGACAGTCTTGTTACAAGGAATACACATGTGAAATATAAAACTGTCTATTTCTAATTGTTCAAAAGTTATGACCAAGGATACACCTGTGAAGGATGAAAGCCCTAGCTCCAACTAATCAAAGTTATGATCAAGGGTAAAGTGTGGTATTTTTTTTTTGGTAAAAGTAGGTCAAACTCCAAGGTCAAGGACAAGAGGTCAAATTTGGTGGTACCCATGGAAATGTCTTGTCACAAAGAATACACCTGTGAAATATGAAAGCCATAGCCCCACCCACTCAAACCGGTAGTTATGGGCAAAGGTAAAGTTGACTTAAACAGAGAGACAAACAAACAGACAACCAGAAAGACAGGACAAAACCAATATGCCCCCGGGATCTTTCGATCTGGTTTAAAATTGAATGTTGTAACTATAGCACCCACAAAAGCGGAAATAACCAAAACAATCATTGTTTAATTTATACAGATTTAAAAAATGGTCACTGCATGGTTATACCCAGTGCATTGTACGTACATTCATGCAAACGACACAATTGTTGAAATAACTAAAGATGTTTCGGAAAATAGTAATAGATAGATACATGCGTACATTTCTATGTTCTAAATATACTGTTCAATCAGGTTAAAGAGGGGGGGAGGGAGAGAGAGAAGGAGAGAATCAAATGGTTCTGAACAGCTTGAAAATGAATTCACGTGTTGATTCCTTTGTCATAACATTTCATTGAAACAACAAACACTCACTTCCAAGAGTCGAATCCGTAACTCGTTATAAACAGTGACCCCTACAAATGCGCCAAAATGTAGAACCCCAACACAATACAGTACAATCAGGGCCACACTCTGTCCGCCGCCATTAGACTGCATGGTTCCCCAGAAGTATTTACATCATATCTAATTATCTATATATCATATGCGGTCTTCTGGCCTCGAGTTCAAAATGTCTTATCTTATTGCGACCTGTTCCATTGAAATTTAGCATTATTCGTATACCGTCTGCACCTGGTGCCTATCTAAAATGAAACTTTAGTCAAGTGGGAGGAAGACTCATGCAAGTGCAGAATGAGGATTGTCCAAAGCAATGACGTAGCATCGTTTTTTTTTTTAAAAGGGGGCGGGGAAACCAGTAAAAAAAACAAACAAACTTGCCTGACAAAAGTGACACCCCCCCCCCCCTCCCCAAGAAAGAGGAAACTTGTCTTATTTCGAGGGGGCGAGCTCTCTTTCGGCACCATTTCCCCCATATACATGTATTTCTGCATTACCCTTATTTAACTATACATCAACAAAAGGGAGGACAAACCCAACCTACTCCCCTTCCCCCAATGCTACGCGCCTGCTTTGGGACATACTTGATGTCAACGACATGATTTTCATATCATGCAGTACCGATTATTTGATAAAAATATTCCTTCTACATTCTTTCATGCTAGTTTCATTTTAAGATCAACCAGCTCTTTCATCAGTTTTGGATCATTATACTACATGTAGTAACTATAAATGGTCATGCATTTGGTTTAGCGGTATAAAGAGTTGATCCTTATGTCAGGGGTACGAATCAACATTTTTGTCAATGCAGGAGTGAAATCTTGTCCGTATGAACCAGTCCCATATTGCATTAAGACCTGACACCAAAGAACAAATGTCAACAATGCTTCACCACTCTCTCTCTCTGAAAGAGAGAAAATAAGTACAAAATGTCCGTTTCTTTTTCAGATAGTTTATTATTTCGAGTGAGAATTGCACAGCTGTAAACTTTCATTGAACACGTACAGAAATCAAAATAGAAATTTCTTAAAGAAATTTTCTTTTGGAATGAATGAATTTGTGTTTTGACACAAAAACTTACAAAATGAATATTTAAAAATGTCTTTATAAAATCATTTTCAGCATTGACTGTATATGCCTATACATTGTATATTCATACACATTGTAAATGCAAAATCTTATACAGTGTATAAACCCATCTTTCTTCTTTTAAAATTTCAGTAAAAAACCCAAAAATTTGGTCTATATCAGACTGAAGCATGAGTTTTGATTCCAATAAGCATATCTCAAAAAATGTCTCAAAAAATGATGGAAACGTTGTAATGAACACATAATGCTAAACATAAGCATCTCTTAAAAATAAATGATTGTAAAATTTTAATAACAATCTAATGAATGAAACGGAAGCTGATAATAATTATGAATGCATCGAAAATTGTAAAATGAATTCTTGTAAATTAAGCACCTTTACTTATCATGGAAACCATTAAACAAAAACATTCCGTAAAAAATTTACAAAATGGCAAAAAAAAATTCAACTGTAATAATGCCAGTTAATTCCCATTTTGAATTATTATCATTATTTTTAATTCACCAACTGTACGAAAAAAATACAAACTAGGAAAAAACTAAACTAAAATCTACTCTACATTTATCTAACCTACACAAATTAATCAAAACGAAAAACAAAAAATTTATTGAAATTAAAAAAAAGAAAGAATATAAATATGAGCATTTGGGAAGTAAGTTTTATGGCTATAGGTTACTAAATACATGTATAGTTTGTCAAGCAAACATAAATATTTGAGACAGAAGTTTATTACAGACTGGGAAAATATACCATGATAAATCACCTTCAAGTTGTTAATAATGATAGAAAATTCGGTATTTTATTTTAGCTTAATTACTATATATAAAAAATAATAAAGGAAAACAACCCCACCCCCTACCCCAACCTAAAACTAAAACAATAAATCCCTCTTTCTAGACCAAAAATTTACATAATTAAAGAAAGTCTTTTCTATTTTTTTTTAAATACATTTGTCTGTCAATGTATACGTACAATTTGCAACCAGTCAAATGTATTTATTACACTTTACAAACCTGACTGACATTCGAAACAAATAAAAAATCTTTGAGATCATAAAATGAATTACTAACTACAATATGAATATTTTGGTACAAAATATCATACATAAATACATTTTGATAAAAAAAGTATATAAAATTCATTATGGAATGCAAAAGAATGGCTCAACTTGGTTGATGGATGATGAAAATGAAAAATATGATTCTGATTGGACGAAAATGAGGGTGAAATTAAAAAAAGTGATTCTGATTGGACGAAATTTTTACCCAATAATATTCCTTAAAATTCTGGACTGCGTACTTGGATTAATATTGAGATCAATTTATGAATGATGACACAAGACACTCGTTCGCAATTGGCACATATTCATTTGAGTCAAATTCAAATCATTAAGGGATATAAAAATGTTAAGAAAAAAAAATTTAAAATTCAAGATCAAAATACATAATCAATCATTCTACTTTCATTTAATCATACTCATTTTCAATGTGCAAGATGTTAAAAACATAAATATATGCAATAAACTTTGATATTTTCATTTCTTATTACTTATTAGAATAGACAGCATTAATTCATACAAAAGGATAAAATCATAAAAATGGATGTTGTATCAAAATTCTGCATGGACTGAAATGCCAAATTGTAATATTCTGTAAGCATGGCTTGAGAACAAACATGGAGAAAAGCTATGGTACATTCACACAATGTTACAATACAGTGTATATCAATTTCATTTACACATCCTTTTGAATATTTCTTTCACCTCTTACAGGTTACAAAGAAAAAATGCGAGACATTCGGTATTAACAAACAACATTCTCACACTACAATGAGCAACATACTCAGCAGTTTAAAAAACAAAATAAGACAAAAAATGTACAATAAATACACCACACACTGCATACAAACTATGGCAGGAAAAATGAACCACCTGAGCAGTTTTTGAAAAAAAATCCTTTTTAACCTCAAATATAGAGTTAAAAGAGAAGAGAGGGGTATTTTATAATTATCTAAAGAAAAAAAACTTAATTTTGAGACCTTGAATTGAAAAATTCTTCTAAGTTAAAACAGTTTTTTTTTTTCTATATGAGCCAAAGTTTCTTTAAAAATCAATAAATTTTGGCAAATAAACTAAAAAATGAGATTTGTGCATGTTCATTTACTTATACATCCATTACAAGGTAAATGGTATGAACTGCATGTGCAAAGAGCAAATTAAATGATCATAATAGGAGAACAAATGTGTATTATGGCACGCTCCTGACTAGTAAAAATATTTCCTTACATTTATGGAATTCATGCATCTTCTGAATGTTGAATACTCTGAACACATTTGAATTCTTTTTAATTTGAAGACATAAAAGGTTTTTGTAACTTGCGACTGACCTTTCAAAAGTGAAAGTAAAAGTAGCTGCAAAAATTCACATACACACAACATAGAAAGAAAAATATTTCAATTATTACTTACACATTTTTTTTTTCAAGAATATTACGGCACATGTTATCTCTCACCTATAAACAATACTTTATAGGAATGTAAAGGCAAATATATTCTCCAATATGGCACAGAGAAATAAAAAATATTGCTATAGTTTTGCTAAATTAAATATTTCCTTCTTATAAAGAAAGGATGGTGCAAAAATCCTGAGTTTCAAAGCTTGCAAATGATTTTATGAATGTGTGAAATAATTATAATAATTGGAATGAAATGGTTAATTTTTAACTCTACCTACATGCATTTTGATAAAATAGAAAAATGCTTTTGGAAGGCAACATGGTTGAACACAGTTATACAATTTGCATATTTGAAAGCATTTTGAGCAAAGGTTGGTTTGGTCTTACAGTAAAAAATTAAATTGTTTTATTGAACACACAATATGGAACAACCTACTATAAAAATTCAATTGGCAAAGAAAGTGATAAGGATTCCTAACTGGCTAAATTTAATTAATTGCAATTTCATAAAATGCTTGAACACTTCATTTATATAAAAATCTGGCTGACCTGCAGTAATAAGTAAAAATAAGTAAAAAATTAATAAATAATTATATTTATCTACCACAAAAAGGTCTTATATGTACCACAAAAGCAACAGCATCATAAACATATAGGAACATGTATTTCAAATCCTAGATTTTGAGCAAACAATTTTCAATTTTTGAAAAGTCAAAAAACATCATGTGTTACTCCACTATTAAATTGATGGGTCTATTTGCCTCTATAAATAGTATTGTTAAGGAATCCTATGTTTTGAGCAAAAAACAATTCAACTTCTAAAGAGGAAAAAACTATTTTTCTCCACACATTAGTCCATGGGTCTCTTTGCCTCTGTAGTTGTGTTTTAAAAAAAATCCCAAATTTTGAGAAAAAACTATTTCTCCACACTTAAGTCCATGGGTCTGTTTGCCTCCATACATGGGTTGGGGAATCCGCTCTGTGAAACTTGAGGAGAAAACACCTGTGGTTGAGTTGCCTGTGGAAACATGTTCATTGGGCCTCCATATCCAAAGGATGGGGGCAGCCCATTGGTAGTAGTGGCAGGAATATTGAGTTTGGCCCCTGGTGCATTTGGATATGACTGGTTTGCCATGGCATTGGCAAAGAGTGCCACATGCATGCCTTGGAGATGTTGCATCTGTAATAGGTACATCTGTTGCATGTCCGTTGGATTGGTTGGCATCATGGAGGGCAGGCCAGAGATCTGGTTGTCTGTAGCTGGCGCATGAATATTGCTCGGAGCCATTTCACTGTTCATCTCGGCTTTCTTTCTCCTCCTTCTTCTCTTTTTGGGTTTTTCTTCTTTTTCTTCCAGTTTCTCTTCTTTGATTCTGTCGGGACTTATAATGGCTGAAAGTGGGCTGGATTGATCGGGGCTTAAAATATCTGAAGGCGGGCTTGCTTGATCAGAAATTGCCACTGCTGAGTCAGAAGACAAACTTGAACAAGGAGAAGATGCGGACTTCAGGCTTGAATTTTTTGCACACATCTTTGAATCCTGGGAAACTTGATCTGTATCAGTTATTCGACCATTATCAAGAGAAATATCATACTTCTCTGTTTTAAAGCATGGACTCTTAATGTTATCTGGATTATATTTAGGGACATTTTGACTTTGGTCTGTGATGAGCATATTATTCTTGCTTTGGTTGGGATTTCCTGTAGAGTATTCCTGAGTGTTTGTATGAGACAATAGGTCCTTTTTTTTAACATCTTTTACTGACTGGTCATCATAAGGCATTTCCGTTGGTGGAGCACTTCCAGATTTTGTGTCCATTTGAAGGAATTCATTGCTTGGCGTGTGAGACCTGATTTCATTATCACACTGACTAGAGGCTGAAGATATGGGTGAATATTGAGGAGTTGATGAATATTCATGAGGAGGTGGAGTTTCCACAGAGATCTGACTCACATTGGATCTTGGCAGTGATATGGCTGAATCTGCTTGGCTGACATTGGAGTCACTTCTAGGTCTCCCGTCATTATCCATGTTTCCGCTGTCAACACTTGCAGACGACATATTGGATGGACTCTGAATCTTGCAGAATAATTCTTCAATTTCTGCAGCAGATGGAATGCCCTTCTTTCCAGTTTTCAGTTTGAGATCAACAGCTTTCCCAATTTCCTCTTCATGCTGTTTTTCAATGTGTTTATACAGGTGACTAGTTTGAGTGAATTCCCTGTGGCAAAACTTGCAAGTGTATGGCTTGGAAGTATTGTGCATGCGCATATGAATGGTTAAATGATGACGATGAATGAAGGCTTTTTCACAAATATTACATTTGTATGGACGGATTCCTAAATGCATTTTCTTGTGCTGGCGAAGAACACAGGCTTTGCTGAAGGACTTTCCACAAACATCACAAGTATGGAGTTCGTCCGCGCTGTGAGTTTTTACGTG
The DNA here is from genome assembly GCA_003671525.1 of Saccostrea glomerata. Taxonomy (NCBI): domain Eukaryota; kingdom Metazoa; phylum Mollusca; class Bivalvia; order Ostreida; family Ostreidae; genus Saccostrea; species Saccostrea glomerata. The sequence continues at coordinate 226,889 of PRKT01000683.1, forward strand.
TTTCTGCAGCTCTGCATTGTCTCGAAAAGTCAGATTACAAACCCCACACTTGTACGTTCTTTCTCCAGTGTGAGAACCGATATGCATTTCCAGGTAAAAGACTTCGTTGAAGCTTCTTCCGCAAATATGGCACTTGTAAGACTTTCCGCTATGGACCCGGAGATGTCTTCGTAAGTTATTGTACTGGCTGAATTCTCGATCGCACTCATTACACTTATAGGGCATACTGCCTGTGTGGGTGGTCCTCATGTGTCGCTGTAGTTCGTAACTGTCACTAAATTCAACCTTACAGATGCCACAACTACAGGACTTCTCGTTGTGGAGTTTCATGTGATTGTGAAAGTTCCCAACTTGGGAGAACTTTCTACTGCAGACTTTACATTCATAAATCTCAACAACCTCACTCTTCTCATCCGACTGACTTTTATCATCTGATAAACTTCCCTTTCTTTCTGCTTTCTGGTTTCGGCGGTTTGGTTTAGACTGGCGTGCTGGCTTAGGTTTCTCCGGTTTTGGCGACTCAAGTCTCTGTGGTGACATTTTGGGGCTCGAGACAGAAGCAACTTTAGAAGGCAAAGGAGAGGTGGGAATTGGATTTGCTTGAGGAATATAATTTGTAGGTTGACTTGAGGTCATAGGAGGCATAAACACCCCTGGATTCATAAACATCATAGGATGATGAGGAAAGTTCATGGGCATGGCAAAGTTTCCATACATGTTCATGTTTATGGCTGGATACATGGGCTGTTGACTCCCTGGATTTGCTGGCATTGGAGGATAAGGCACCCTGTTTTCTTGGTGTGGCATATTATAGGTGCCACCAAACATGTGACCTCCTGGTTGGGTAGTACTTATCTGCTCGGGAGGTGCGTCAGTTTGAACATGCCCCGGAAACTTTGAAGCAGCATACAGTAACTTGGACTTTTTTAACTTTTCTCGGATTTCATTATTTTCTTGGTCGATCTCCCTCTTGGCTCTATTAATGATTTTCTCATATTCTTTCTCAAGTTCAGCTTCCTCTTTTTTCCCTTCACCTTTGGTCTCAAAATAATCCTTCCTCTTCAACTTTTTATGCGTATAAGACGTAAATTCATCCACAGTCGAGGAGTCATTGCTGTTGTTTTCGGGGGGTGGGGGTGAGGTGCTTATGACTAATCTATCATCTTCATCATCATCGTTGTCGTCATCGCTCTGAAATCCGTTCTCCAAATTCTTGACCCTTCCCCCTTCCTGCGTACACTCCTGCGAAGCCTTCACGGCTTCTAATATCTTGCGTTTCTTTGGATGGATGGCACCACCGTCGTCCATGGGCCGTGGCCTCTTGCTCTGGTACTGGTTTAATTCGGTCCGTAGTTCTTCCGTGTGATCACATACAATGTGCTGTTGAAGACTCAACAGTGTCGAAAATTTTTCCTGACAATGACGGCATCCATAGGATTCTGAAACAGAAGAAAGACAGTGTTAAGATAGTTGCTCACATAAATATACAAGTGCATAAAATATGTGAAATAAATTGAATCATGCCTGGTACAAGTACTTAGAAATACACAAAAAATATGTTGTATCATTCTATCTGCTGTGTATCACAATATTCAACAGTTACAGCAAAATTTGTTATAACCGAGTGATAAGATTTTTTCAAGGATTCAATTTTGACCATTTTAGATCATTAAAATTTAAATATTCCTACATTTTATTATGCATTATTCTTAGCTGTAGCTTTTCATGCACAGTAATATCACTAAATTAAATAAAACAAAAATTCATTCTTGCTAAAATTACTGTTGATTTTTAGGGGAAAATCTCTAAATTTGCATCACGCTTAAAATCTTACTAAGAGTATATTGTTTGAATTATTGTGCTGTAGTTTTTTCTCATGTTTATAGAGCTCATCAAATGTTACATAATTATTTGAATAATCCTATGAGGTAGTTTCTTGTTTCAGAGCAGAGCCAGATAATTTTACAAGTACAGGTAAACTTCGGTATCTCGACATCGGATATGTCGACAACCTGGGATATGTCGACGTCCGTCTGCGGTCCCGGCATTATTTACTATATAAATGAGTTGCAAAAACTCGGATATGTCGACCTCGGTAATGTCGACTACCCCGCTTATCTCGACGTATTTCACAGTCCCCGGAGCAAAATTTACCTGGTATATGTCGACATCGGGGCAATTTTCTGCTCTACTTAACCTAATTGTTTGTCAGCTGGTCGCTCGTCACGCACGGACGACTCCGTGTATCTCGACGTCCTCAGAAATTCACACCTTTCACACCCATGTTTTGACAACATACTGCTCTGTAGAAATGTGTTTTTAGAGGAACCTCAAGCCCCCTCGGCGTCTCTAATACGTTAATGTTCAGCTTGGGTAATATCATTGATAAATCTTTTCGATTCTGCGTAAATGTAAAACCGTTTATTTATGTCGAAATTTAACAAAACTTAAACATTTTATTAAAAAAAGGTAACTGAATAACAATGAACAATATAAACATTGAATTCAATTTAACTTAAAAATTGTGGTAAAAATGCATTCAACAGGAATCAATCAAATCCAAGACATACACGACTATTGCATCAGTCGTAATATGGATGCATATGTAACATCATTAAGTTTGTTAAATGCGCAATTTAAATTTAAACTTGGTTTGAAAATGAAATATAAATCAATAATGAATGATTATGAAATAAAAAAGAAGTGAAATGAAATAATTTTAAAAAAAATATACGCATTATTTTTTCCGTATCTCGGAAGTCGACTTTGAACCGTTCCGGTTTGGAGTTTATAGAGCGCATTTCGTATCCTGTTCTGACAGAGCTAGTATTTACTGCACGCGGATGGAATGCTGGATGGAAAACGGTTTGTAGTAAAATGAGAAGATTTCGATAAAAAATAGAAAGCATTTCAAAAATAACATTTGTGAATAACTTCTTAGATTTTCTAATAAATATAGAGGAACAGCTGAAACAAATGAGCTACAGATTATATGTCGGTACCTGTAGTTATACGTCTGTTCAGTTTAGGTCTATGGTTTTACTATACAGTAAAATTATGGACGTCGAGTCTCAACTCTGATATCTCGACACCTCGGATATCTCGACATTTTCCGACTGTCCCGTGGATGTCGAGATAACGAAGTTTACCTGTATATAAAAGTAGTAAATTTTGAGATTGTAACATATCATACAGTCCCAGTATATAATATATACATATCGCTATAACCCTAATAGTTTTCCTTTTATGTAATATACATATCTTGTGTGCTTTTTAAAGTAAAAGTAAGAATTTTTTTAGTTGAATCTCAATCTAGATCGTAAAAAAATTTATCCTATTTGAAAAATCACTGTAATGAAAGTGTACAGTCAAACTTGGTAATCTTCAACTTTTTTTTTATGTCTTTTCGTTTCAAACTCAGCTAGCTTTCCACATGATTTAACTAAATTCTTTTGCTAATATACATGTACTTTAAAGACTTTGCAAGCTAAACAGATTTTCTTAAAACACACCATTTTTACTGGTAGTTTCGCTGCCAAGACTTCTAGCTAGGTTGTTTTCTGGAAGAGCTCTGCCCTTCAGCTTGTCAATCATTTCTGTCACCGTGGTTACTTCTTGTTTAAGCACACCCATAGTACCGCCCAACACTGCATCCATCATCCCTGTAAATAGAGAAAGATATCACTTTTAAAATTATTTTTCTATGATATGGTATAAGTGGATTTTTGACAAGACAATTTTACCTTAAAATTCAACGATCATTTTTTGCAAAAAATAATCTTAGTAAGTTTGCGGTGTACAAGAAATATAACGTATTCCAGTTAAGATGTCGGTGATATTTGATCTTAGCCATCTCATCAAACTTGCTAAAAATGCCAAAACAGAACCCTTCTAAAATTTTTGCTGTATTGGACAAAGAAATTTCTTAGCTGTCCTGCATATACTTCTGTGTATGACAGACTTGCACAAGCCATCCCTACATTTCTAACATTATTTCTGTTTGCCTGAACTTGACAAGAACTCAATGGATGAGATGGGTCAACAAGAGATGCTTACTCTTGTATGGAAACTGGTCACAACTTTGATTCTCTTTTGCAGCTTGCTCCACTTACAATACACAAGTTCTAGATTATCTCCCTTGGTGTGCTCTTCCTTAAATGATGGGGAATTTTGTTTCCAAGTAAACTAGCAGGTTGGACAGTGAATTATATTTTACTGATAGTCTGATACTCTTGTCTAGGGAAACTGTTTGTCTGGATGAATGCATAAATGTTAATTTATACATCAATATAACATAAAAAAGATCACTGCTTCTTTGACATACGAGGGTTGATCCAAAAGTAATGTCACAGTGCCCATATCTTTTTTATTTGGCGTCATATTATCAAATATGATATACCAAAAGATGCACTAAGATAAATCAAATTAAACTTGAATTTTTCATTCAATAATGTTTAACTGAATTTATTTTATAGATGTTTAAAACATAAAACACATGGGGGGTCGCTGCGTCACAACCGAACGTCACAAATTAAAGTGTACTTTTTTTAATTAAAAAAGACAAACACAATAAAAAACATCTATTAAAAGCGTCTAATCACAAAATATTTCAAAAGACAAAAATTTACGTCATTTTTCTAGTCTTAAGTTGAAAAGTATATGACATAATTGCTGTTTTTTACTTTAAAAACATCTTTGTTTTACTTCGGTGCACTGCATTGAAGAAAAGGAAATGTCAAAATGGGCAAAGAAAGCAAGAACAAACTGTATTTTGCATTTTAGCTTCAAAATGGAGAAATCGCCAGAAGAGACAGTAACGTTGATTCACCAGTCTCACAGAGGAAAGAATGTAAATAAGAGACTTGTTTAGATGGTTTCAGCGATTCTAGGTGGATGATTGGTCATTGAATGCTCAGCAGATGACAAGAAGACCAAAAGATGGGAGGACGGACGGAAACGTTCTATGGTGTGTGGCGTTGTCAAAAAAGACAGACGGTTAGAGTGATATGTAAATTTTAAGTTGGTCTTATACTACTGTTCAAAGAATTCTGACAGAAGAATTAATTAAGGAAAGAGTGAGTGTACGATGGGTACCAAGTTTTCTTTGAGAAGGTGACATTTGTGAACGTGTTCATGGATCTCTCATACTTTTATTGAAACGAAGGGAAGCGTTTAAATGACGTTATTTAGGTGCGGCGACTACCATAATCGCAATTTGAATATAATCCGATATTTTGAAAAGTATAAATCATGCTGAATTGAAATTTTCAGGTCTGATTTGAAATAGATGTAGCTTTCATCATCAATAATTTTGTTGTTTTACGCTGACGGGTAGCGATTTTATCCAAGTTGTGACATTACTTTTGGATCAACCCTCGTACATATATTTAGTACATTTTATATCCATGAGTCATATGTTTGGGTATACACGTATTAACAACCTGTCCCACTCCATGCTGATATACTCTTGCATTTCTATTGTTAGGAGAGTCTTGTAACTTGTGCATTTTGCCAATAGGGTACTGTTTTTTTTTTTTTTTAAGGTCAGACGATATGTTCCCCAAATATCTGTTTTGTATATCTTCATAATGTATGAAAAATATACAAAATTCTAATTACTTTCTGATTTCTAAACCGGTTTCTAATTGTTTTTAAAATTAGAAACACTAAAAATATGATTTTTGCAAAAAAAGTTTTTTCCCTAAAGGATTATATATAATTATAAAAGAGATGCCATCTTCTGGTATCTCGCACAAATGCCTGTTAAGGTACCTCAATTTTTTGTGAGTAAACATGCTAAAGTATTTAATTCTTCCAGGATAAAATCTTGGAAAGTTATATATTATCGAGGAACCTCTCGTGTGTCCTAAAATGTCTTCATACTTCATAATTCTAACATGATTGTAAAAGAATTTTTTATTTATAATACCTAAGATGATCTGATTTTTTTTTCTAAGCATAATGAAAAGATTAAATGTTTCACTCTTTAAAAAAGTGTTCAAAATGTATATCAATGTATATCATAATTGTAAAAAAAAAATACATTACTGTAATGACGTTAAAATTAATACTTTTGCTCAAAAACTAAATTTAAAAAAAAACATGAAGTATGAAAACGAAATTTTATATAGCTTTCAGACATAATGAAATTCACTTTAAAAAAAATGTCCATACGTATGGCTAACATGTAAAAAATCTCATTATATTAAGTTTAATCAAATGCTCAGAGGTTTATTTTGGTTCTTGTTACTATATATTTTTTGGGGATTTAATTTATCATTAAATAATCTAAAAGATTATTCTGTTTATCTCTGTACAGAATGTACATGTAAGGAATGTATGCATGTACACACAAATCTTAATACTTACATGCAGTTTATCCCTAAGATAAACCGTAGATATTTTTAGTTGATAACAATTTAAAATTCATTGATACTCTACATAACAAAGAACATTTCCTTCTTAAGTTTCCCACTCTATTTTTAACTACAGTGTATTATGTTACATAAAACCAAAGAAAGCCTTTGTTAATAATATACTAATTGCTTAGAACTCAAAGCCTTTGTTTACATTAGTAATTGCCAGACCCCTTTGCAAGAAAAGTATAGTACCTAACCCTAATATCCTGTATTAGATAACATTACATAAACCCCCAAAATCAAGGGTTCTCCACAATCAACCCACTATGATGAAATACTCAAGTACACAAAGAGAATAAGGAAAAAGTGTTAATAAGCTTTAAGACATGTGTGTGTATACAAGAGTTAGCAGGTGCCCCCAGAGGGGAAAAAAGGAAACAAAAAGCACCCACTACATGCCTGAACCGTGTGGGTAAATACATTAATTGATGCAGCTCAATACATTAGGCTTTGTTGAATGTATTGAACAATAACAATGGGTTTAATCAGCACGGGTGGCCCCAGGCTGGGTACAAACAATGGAGGGCCGAGCCTCTTTGTTTGTAAGCAGATAATTGTTGTGTTGTTGTTTTTCTCTCTTTTTCTAGCCTGGGATTATTCTGAGTCAAAGAATTAAACAACAAGATTATCTCATTCTGATGAAGGTTTTGAGTCACTCTTTGTCTATTTTGTTGGATTTTGCTGGTGTTGCATAATTTGTTGACTTTCTTAATTGATAATCTTCCTTCTAGCAGTTTTTCAAAAAAAAAATACATGAACATTCAGAACAATGTTCAATTTAAAATTGTCAGATTTTTTTCTTCCTAGAAAATCAAGAGATTGAAAAATAATAATTTCCCTTCTTTATTCCCTCTTGTTAGTAAAACATTTATATAAAAGACACTTTCAATAAATTTTCATTTACAAATGATAATCATATATTTTCATACCTGGTAATCATAAAAAAAATCTTACTTTGTACAATTAATACAAACAACATTAACCTAACTACTCTATTTCCTCTCTCTGAAAAATACCATATCTTAATTTCAAAATAATAGTTTGAAGATGTCACATTTTGAGTCTTCCCTTCTAGAAGAATTAGAAAACAAAAACTTTACCCAATGTTTATCTTGTTTATATGGGTTACTTTATTCTTGCACATAAAGTGTCACAGGGGCCAATGTGCATATGATTCACACTCATAACAGTAGATAATTAATATTAATGTATTAGAGACCATTTAATTATGTAACCAAATAAATTGGTCCTGGGGTGTCCATTAAGAGCAGACTCACACTTTTGATTAATGTATTCGCCTTTAGAACAAAAAACACCTCGGGTGTACAAGGCAAATCATGTATTTATATATTGATGCCTAACATAATTGCTGCATGATACACAAAAGTGAAATCTAAAAATACTCTGAAAACTCAACACTTAATAATATTAAATTTTTGATAGAAATTTAACCTTTTTAAATCATCACGCTTTTTAAAAAAGTTTGATGGTTTAAATTCAATAAACTACACCACACGTACCAAGAGCAAAATTTAGTTTTTCAAAATTGCTTTGTGTATTTCCACAAAACAGACAAAGACAAATAAATTAACAGAAATTACGACCTCCTTAAAAACTTTTGGGCAACCATGAAATATTATGAGTTTGCTTGCGCATTTTAGAGCTGAAAAATTTATTGATCAATTTTTAACATATTTAAAGTGCTGTAAGGGAAACTTTTAAAATCGTCTTTTGTGTATTCCAAATCATTTGAAAGTCCTGCATTCAAGTTTCTTTCTTTTCTTTAAAAAATATTATAATTGTGACTTTTCTCAAGTAACTTAATCAGCTATGGTGTAACTAGACTGAACACGCTGGATGAGTTTCAGTCTTTGTACCTGGCTGGGAGTCCTCTTTGTTTATTTCCAGATCAACGACCTTTGTTCGACGATACACAAAACCACACAGATAATGAGTGGATGACTAAGCCACGTCGATATTTAAATTGTACAGAAAAGTATAATTTCCAAAAATAAATATCGCATGTTAGAGTTAAAAGAATAATTTCTGACGCATATGTATAATTATTTTTTCTTTGTAACTAGTACACAAAATATGACCATGTGATACACCTGTGGGAAAATAAAGCTTGTTTACAAATCGTTGACGCGTGGACCAAATTTTAGACACATGCAAGGCAAAACAGTCAGAGAAAACAGATGTAACTTTACAAGCATGTGCATTGAAGAGTATTCCTCAATTTTAAAAAGTTTAGAGTGGAAAATTAAAACCGATTTACCTGTCCGAAACCCATCTGTGGTGCGCTACCGAAAGCCATTCTTCTTTCCTTTTTCACTCCATCAGCGTCAATCGTATGCTTGAAATTTGATATCAATTGATGGTTCAATAAGCGCTTCAGGGAATTGGATTTTCTTTGTGAGGAAAATCGACCAATCATTTTCGTTGTTGCATTTAAGCGGCGGGATAATCAAGTGGCACGGATCTAATGAACTCGAATACCCTTTGTTGACCCATGAGGCGCGTAGCTAGAGATAAAGAGAGGGAAAAACAGTGTACATAGTATATCATCCTTTATAAATATATTTAAAAAAGATCTGTGAACAAATAAAGAACATAAGAACATTTCTAAATCCGTCTCTAGAAAATTACCTTTTTTTTTTTAAACTTTTTTTTTTCATACATCTATATACAATAAACTTCGAATATAACACAAACACCATTGAAGACATCTTTCTGGACAATCCTAAAAAAATAAAGATTTGAAATTGAAAACAATAAAATTTGAATTTTTTTTTTTAAATTTCAAACCCAAAATTAATATATCATTCATTCATTTGTTATTGTCTCAAAAACACATCGATTTAAGGCCTGGCCTATGTTCTAAAATCCTTGATATCGAAATTAAATTTCACCTTGCAGATTGTCAATGCTACAGTCCACTAGTTTTTAGATTTAAAATACAAATATACTTTTGTTAGAATATGTTAGTATGTTAGAAATTATACATGTACATGTAGATTAATCATTTAACCTTCTTTTAAATATCTTTCTATCAGCACAATGAGTGTTCATTGAAGTATTATGAACTTTTGCATTTAACATAATATTGAGGACTATGGGCCCTTTATTTATATAACAAAAGCAGCCTGCCATGTCGATTTTTTGTCAAATTAACACACTCAGTAACTACCGCGGTAGCTTGGCCCCCTACCCCAAAAAATTAATTCGCCCTTGATCCACTGGGCGCCTCACAGTAGACCTACTGCTGGGGGGTGGGGGTGTTCTTGCTGTCCAGATCCCCGATCATTGCGTACTATCAACTTTATCTCTGGCTATACATATGCTATATACACACCATAAATACTTTGATTGATGTAATTGGAGTTTATCTATAGAGCACCAATTTCTATAACCATTGTTTTGCAAATGAAGCACGTTAGATTAACTGTCATCTTGAAACATTTTCTTTCAGGTATTGAATATATACACAGTATGCAATATGCGAACTTGCATATATTCATGTAGATCCATGTAGCCTCATTCAGTTACTGTATATAATTTGTAATACATACTCTATATGCATTATATACTCCATGTTTACATGTATTTAAACAATATTATATTTATTCAGAAAACTGTAGATTGAATAACAGGCATGCAGGCAATTTTAATGCCAAAAATACCCTCTATATACAATGAGTATATATATTGAACCGTAAACAATTGTACCACGGGTACAGCACAGGTTCCATCACTAGACAACACATACCACACCACACAAGGCCACATGTGCCATATTACACGTACCACATACAAAAACACCACACGTACCACAGGCAAAAACACCACAGATACCAAGGGCAAAAATACCACACGTACCACACCACACGTACCACAGGCAAAAACACCACACGTACCACATGCAAAGCACCACACATACCACAGACAAAACACCACACATACCACATGCAAAACACCACAGGTATAAATAACACACGTACATAAGGCAAAAATCTGAATTCTTAAAATCAAAATGGCCCTTTAGGCTAATTGATGTGGAAGGAAAATTAAGAATATAAGGAAGAAAACCGTGTATCCTGGCGGAATTCACCTGTCTCCCCCCACCCCGGCACAAATGTCAAATTATATAACGCAAAGGTAAAAGGATGGGGAATCTAGATTGGATTAACAATGCACACGGAAATACATTTCAGATCCATCCTTTTGATGCAGAATGAATGTTTGTTTACCCTGTCAAACTTGTGTACTCGGTAGAATTTTGAAAAAAAAGAAAAAGGTTTCCTGGAATATTCAAGCCTAATATTGATTTCAAGTCTTAGTCATTTCTGAATTCGAAAGTCGTTGACAATTAAGAATATTCGTCTGAAATGCACGTATTTGAACCTCATTACATGTATAGGGGTTTATGGTTATATTACACCCCCGCTCACC
>PRKT01000683.1:237935-275428 GCA_003671525.1 Saccostrea glomerata
CACACACACACACACGCACACACCCTAACATACATAGAACTGAAAATCCTGAAAATAATCGACCATCTTCAATCTTTGAAAATGCAATTTTTAAAAGTATTATGAATGATTTAAAATATTTAAGCAGACAATTAGAGACCCTACATGTACACGAGGCTTCATACATGTATGATCTCTCATTTTATACACTCTCCTCATTGCATTATACGAAGCATCTTGCATACACGTGTGTATGATAAATAGAAAAGAACTGCGTTCGATTGTAAGAAAGAAGCTCCTACAGATCAAGGGGCGGGGAGACACATACAATATCCACACAACCCCTTCCTCTCGAAAACAGATAGAAACCAGTGGCGGATCTAGAGGGGACAGACCCCCTTTTGTGTCCAAAATATGCATAAGATTTAATAAATACTAGTAATCTTTTTATTGTGGCTGTGGGCCCTACCCTGACCCCATACTGTACGAGTCCCCCTTTTCAAGATTCTTGGATCCGCCACATGAAATGCAACTCACACTGCAATATATTTAAAAAATCTGTCTATCCCCATTTTAAAATTAAATTGTTAAAAAAATGTATCGAACGTGACAACTGTACATAATTAGCTAAATCTGGGTCAAAGCTTGCTAGGTATGTCCTCTACCATATTTAGAATTTTGTTCAAATTTAAAATGTTTATGAAAATGATGGGAATTTTTTTAAATGAACAAAAAATGCTCAATTTACTAGAGGATATGGGTTTTATAGTCTGGATTTGTTAACAGCGATCGAAAAATACATGCTCACTTCTTTCTTTATTTTGTGTCAAAAATTATATATTTGGCTTTTTTCGATCAATGAATGCAGGTATTTTTTTTAAAAACCTCATAATATAGATACAAGAATTCTTTCAATATTATAGTCTAATGAATTTCACGCAATATTATCTATAGTGTGTGGAGGACGGGTTGGGGGGGGGGGGGGGGTCCTTGAAAATTAGGCAAAATTTGAAGATCATGATATTACCACATGTATTTGAAGATGTAACAGTACTGTCTTTCTGACATACTTTCTATCTATCAATGAAAAATTGATAAATAGAAAAAAAGTCAGAAACTTAAGACAGTACGGTATAGATAAGCTTTTTTTTTACTTGCATACGTGTATATTGGAGTATTATGAAAAAATATATTCACACAATTATCGTTGGCAAATTAATTGATAGGACATCGCTACAGGAAGATACATGTAAACTTTTCTTTAGTAAAGAGGCACAATTATTGGGGGGGGGGGGTATATCCCCGTTATCCCGGGGTCCGTGGAACTGCCTATTTATATACTCATTTTCATGTATGATTGAGCCTTCCTTTTTAGATGGGAACTAAATAAAAAACATTTAAAAGCTACCGGTAGCTGTACATGTATCTTCGTTGTGAGGGTCGACATACCCAGCTATCTCTATAACAAGGTGTGTTTTAATAAAGCGGGTTTATAAAGCATGGCATTTAATTTTTCATTGGCAGCTATGAATACACCAGGAAGAATTGGGCACCCGTAACGTGCAAATGTGGGCCACGGTCAACCAAAACCGAAACCAGGGGTAAATTGTTAACTAAATTGTCTTATAACTTCGATCCGTAGATAAAAGTTTGTTTCAAGATATTTAGTTATTTCAATACGAAAAAAATTGACAGTTTAGTTGCTTTTATCGTAATAAGGGTGACGAAGATATATAGAGTGTAGTAAAATAGGCTGATTCAAAAGGATATCCAAGTTGGATTTCCCCAGGTAGGATAATTTCCCATTCTATCATTGGAATATATAGATATAGGTTTTTTACAGGACACCAGGTATGTTGTTTTTCGCTATCATTTTTTGAACGTTAGATCATTTTAGTTACTAGGATATTTAGTTTGCCTTTTTTAATGTAATTCATTTTGATTGAATACTGTAAGCTTGAAGCATGTATTATATTTTGCTAAGAGATAAACCCAACATCTAGGTTGGGGGTTGGAAGAAGGCATCATTTTATATGAAAATTACTTTAATTTTGGAAAATAAAAATAATCTAGATCTCCGACCTTTGGGAACAAGGAAATACATAAGCGTCAAAGATCTAGATATCTACTTGTATATAATACAAGGAAAAGCGTCAGTCCCCAACCCCTAGACGTTTAATTTGGTGATTGGACTGTGATTGTAACTGCTGTAAAGAGATTCTTCAGACTCGTCTGAGTATAGCCCCCCCTCTCCCTGTACATGTCGTCCACCCCCTATCCACTATACCTACGGAAAACTCCAAAACCCGTCCCCAATTGATATTTGTGATAGAGAATTGATAGCATTTGTTTTTGCAAAGTCAGCTAATTCCTTTCTTGTACTAAAGATAAAGAAAAGTAGCATTATATCTAACAAAATCATATTGATCAAAGTATTGGATATAATTTTTTTTTAAAAGATTTTTTTCTTTTTGCTAGGTGCATGATATGGGGGTGAGGTTTTGGGATAATAAATAAAAATAAAGATTTATTATTTTACTCATTTCGAAAAAAAAACCCACTATTCATCTCCTGGCCTTTATTTATCTAATAATGACTTTCTTTCATTTAAAAGGGTGTCTTTGAGTGCTTCTTTCGTTTTTAATGAAAATCTATAAAAGAAAATCGTGGATCCTAGATATGTATGAAAAGGGGAGCAGTTCCTGTAGATATGTTAACTTGTTCTTTTTAGCAACAAAACAATGCTGAAGACAGCTACATAAGAAATATTTATCAAGTCCGTAAACTAAAGAGATACAAAAAATTTCTGTTAACTTAAATTAAGCACACACATATAACTTAGCAACGATAGGAAACCTCGTCATATATCAACAAAGGAGAGAGAGAGAGAGAGAGAGAGAGAGAGAGAGAAAGAGTGAGAGGGGGGGAGAGTATAATAATGTGACACCCCTTTTCTTAAAGCATAATTTTCAACTCAAAATTTCATTAAATAAATAATGCAAAGATACACAACTTATTTTTTTATGCACCGTATAATTGAAGATCTGGGGGTGTTCGTCCGTCTAGCTGTCTGTTTCTGTTTGTCTGTTTGTCCGCAAAACTTTTAACCTTGTCCATAACTTTTGAGTGGGTGGGTCTAAATGGCTTTCATATTTCACTAGCGTATTTCTTGTGACAAGACTTTGGAGTTTGACCCACTTTTCAAAAGGGGGATCTACAACTAAAAATATCGGGTTAAGATGAGTACTTGAAAGAAATTACAGGTAATTATTGTATTTACAGAATGAATTTATTTCCAAGTTTTATTTTATTTTGATACCACAGGATTCAATTTTTCTTAAGCTTGTTCTTCTAGGAAAAAGAATTCATTTCTTGGAATCATATGTTCATACACTGGATTTAATTTAAATTTATTGATTCTCGTAATAATAAGTTTGATCGCACCAGACAAGTTTTTTTTTAGGAATGCTTATACTTGCGTTACATGTACATATACTCGAGCCTTTGCGCGACAGATGCAATTTTTAAACAATTTTTAAAGCCCACAATTTTCTTTTCTATCTTTTAAGATTAAATGACTCTGTTGATTAATTGAATGCATATGGCTTTAATTTTTAAAAAAAAAGGGGGGGGGGCAAGATCTTTAATAAGTATAAATTGGTAATTTTTTCTGAGTTTTATAATACACTTGTATTACGTGTCCAGCAAAGTGAAGAATAAAATAGAACGCAGAGGGAAACGTTTACATGTACTACGCCGATGACCCAACAAAAAAAAAACACCGTCCATTCAAAAACGTTAATTGGAAATTAGCATATATTTTTTTCTCCAAACATAAGAATTAAATTCGTAAACATGTAACGCAATGAACAATTGTTAACTGGGATGGAGTATTATCTGTTGTTTGAAGTTATCGCCCCTATAACTTTAAATGATAATGTTTTTTTTTTGCAAAAATAAACAATATTACTATTTCAAGTTAAAATAAAAGAATCAAGAATGAACAATTTATAATTTCTTTTATAGAAAGGATAAGAATTTTTGTTTTTTTTCTAGAATAAGTAATTTTCCTATTGTTAATAACCATGAAACAAATAAGTATAAAGCATATATAGTTTATTTTTATTAATATCGAAAATTAACTAAGTCAGACAGAAAAAAGACAAAAAAGAAAGAGAGATTAAGAGAGTGGGCAGATATCTGGAGAGAGAGAGAATGAGTAGGGATTGAGAGAGAAAGAAAGCAGGAGTAGGGAGAGAAAGAGTGGTGAGTGATAGAAATAGTGGTAGGGAGGGGGAGAGATAGAGAGATAAAGGGAGTGGGATATAGGAAAGGGGGAGGCTAAGGGGAGAGAGATAAATATCGCTCTCACTCCCTATCTCTCTGCCTGCGTCCCCCTCTCTCTCTTCATCACTCCGGGTTGAGGGAGGGAGAGAGAGAGAGAGAGTAGTGAGAGGTAGGGGGAGAGAGAAGAGTGAGATGGAGAGAAGGAGAGGGGGTGGGAGGAATTTAGGAGGGAGAGAGAGAGTGGGTCTGAGGGAGTGGGAGGGACAGAAATTGGGAATGTGGGAGGGTAAGAGATTCGGAATGTGGGAGGGTAAGAGAGAGATAGTGGGAGAAAGTGAAATAGTGGGAGAGAGAGGGAGAGATAGAGTGTGAGGGAGGTTGCGAGAGAGTGCGAAGTTGGGAGGGAGAGAATGGAGAGAGAAGGGAGAGCAAGGGAGGGGGAAAAGAGAGAGAGGTGGGAGATGGAAGAGAGGGATAGGGAGACGAAGTGTGGAGAGAGTGAGATGAGAGGATCGGCAGAGTTGGTACCTAACTTGCAAGAGAGACAAAATTTGGAATGAAAGAGGGGGTCGGAGAAGGAGTGTGGAGAGAAAGGGAGTAGGAAGGGAGATCGAGAGAAATAGTGGGAGAGAGAAGGAATGGGGAGGAGAGTGGGAGTTGCAGTGGGAGTTGAGATAGAGAGTAGAGACATGTGGTAGGAGAGAGTGGACATAGGGAGAAAGGTCGTGCTTCATTTTTCAAATGTGTATTAATTATGACAATACCAAGAATTTTATGATTATATCTAATATTTTTAATAAACTTCAATGTATTTAAGAGTTGGAGCATTTGATGAATATTGTATGAAATAAAATGAAGACACATGTACTTGTGCATTAAATTTGCTAGTTTGAGCAATATATATATTTTTTCAAATCAAGTTTTATCAATCAAATTGTATATAAATGAGCTAATGTCATTCTCTTTCAGAAGAACCAGAATAATGTTTGCAAGGAAGTAAAATGGCCTCAGATTACCAGGTATGTAAAACACATATTATAGTAGTAAAGTGATTAATTTTATATGAGTGGATCGGGATAGGGAAATTTGAGACATTTCTCTTTATTGAAGGTTTACAAAACTGAGTTAAAAATATTTAAATAAGTTACACAAGTTTGATTAATGTCCCTTTAAGATTTCCTACAGATGAGATAATTGTCCATTTTTCTAATGAATAACCCCCTTCTTATTTTCTCTTTCATTCCTTTTTTCTCCAATCGCAGATTAGCGGGAGGGTGCCCGGATCCCCCTTTCGTCTCCAAAATATACATAAGATTTAATAATTTTTGGTGTGGTGTGGGCCCCTATCCCGACCCCAAACTTGTCGGGCCCCCTTTTTAAATTTTTTGGATCTACCAGAGCTCTTTAAAACAATCTCTGATTTTCAATCTTTTCACTTCGTACTTTTTTTTTGGGGGGGGGGGGGTGCGATGGTACGTTCCAACAACCCCATTGTTAAAAGAGTAAGATAAAAGGTATGTTTGCTGAAATAAAGCTAGAGTTCTGTTATTTGATACAGTTTCTAGTCTTCCTGTCGTCCTTAAAATTATGTAACAAAAAGTCAAGTCTTCTTTGAGCAAAGAAAGATAACCCAAAACCGAAAAAAAAACGAAAAAAAAAAATAGGAAAGATCCCACTGTACATGTACAATTAAACATGTACAATGTGTAAACTGAGTTTACCAGTCCACTACAAACACATTCTTTATTTATATTTTGTCTTGGGTAAAATTGTCTTTGACTAGAATTTCTCTTGTTTTATAGCATATGTTTTCCATACCGGGTATGTTTCTCTCCTTCCCCACGCCCCGTCCTTATAGATCCAGAAATCTGAAGAGAAAATGAAACAAAAGCAGAGATCCACCATACAACGTTTAACTTCAATGGACCAAATTATGTAATTTTGGATACCTTTTATAATGAGCTGTATGGCTTACGTTTTCCTATCCTATCACCCAGGGCTTATTTTAAATGCTTAAATCATATCCCCCTTAATAGAGATCAAAAGATATGGTTTCTCTTCGTGTGCTTGGTTGCACATTTTCACAGTTAAATGCATTTATTTGCGGTATCATTCATCAATGCAGTTTACTCAATACAAAGGAAGGTGATTTAAATATCATTTGAATTCAAATATACAAGGACCACAAGTACTTGATGAAGGGGCCACCCCTTCCTCTTTATGAGGAAAAAGAAGGCAGTGACCCGATATACGAAACAAGTGCCTGTGCAAAGAAAGTATTTCTTAGTAGATAAAATGAATATTTTGTGCAGAAGTTGGGGAAATCCATCTAGAAATTCCCATAATTTCAGTAAAATCGCTCAAAGGCTTCTCGAGATATCGCACTGAAATGAAAGTGTTAGAGACACTGAGACAGATAAAAAAGCAGCTAGACGGACGGTCGGATGGACAGACAGACCCAAATTAATATTCCCCACGCTCAGTGAAAGCGGGGGACAACCAGGGCAAATGTATACGGGCCCCGTTACCAAGCCCCCATCCCCATTTCATTCTGAGCTGATTTGTGATTTTTTTTCTAGCCAATGTACTCATGAATGTTAGCGATGTGGCCCATGGACCTCTTTTTTTGTAGTTTGTCATTATTTTTTAAAACTCGAATTTCCTTTAAAACAAACATTGTATCCATGATACAAATGTTATACATATATTTTTTTTGACTTATATGTATACTCTTAGGGCCCCATCCCTATTCATTGGGCAAAAAGAATAATTAAAGCAACGAAAGCATACATGTATGTTCACTAATAATACAATTTCTAAAGTCATTCATTGTATGTACATAACATGTCAATTATTTTGTTTCCTTTGATTACAGACAGTGAAACCACAGTTTTCAGAAAACCATGGCGATAATATCGCATTAGAGAAAGATGGTGCCCACAATTGTTTTAAAGCCGAATGGAAATTTTTGAAATCCTATGGGCATGCATTCTCTGATTTTCCGCTTCGAGACGACCGGATGTATGAGGCCAATTTTGACGGAAGTGGCCATGCAAGCATTGGACTGACACAGACTGATCCTAGTCACTTGAGTGATATACAGCAAGCTGTCAGAAACAATCAGATAGTTTTGGTTACCGACGTTCGTTTCCACAAACGTAAATGCACGGTAGATATTGTTAAAAAGACAGAGGGTAGAAAAACGTTTGTGTTTCAGACGAAGTACAAAGATTCCGCTCCACAAGGAAAAAATTTGATGCCCAATGCTGACGTATGGATAGTATTCTACCTAAAATTTGGAGAAAATATGACAGCAGAAATTAGAGGTAAACAAGCAAGAAATCAGAATATGCAGAAGCTTTTTGGACAATAAATCAAGATTAGGCGATTTGCCATTGTATTGATTCAAAATTCGATTTTACTATTTTTCCAACTATGTTGGTTTCTTTGCTTGTTTTGTTTGCTATTCCTTTTATATTCAAACTAATCAAAATTAGATGTTAAAGAGACACTTTGACGCACAAAGGTGAAAATTGACAAATGTAGAAGATTTTCATGACCCGAATAAATTTTGTTCAATTCCTAAAAGTATTAGGTTTCAGAAAATTACAGGTTTCAGAACCTAAAAATTCTAATTTTAAGGAGAAAAATAAAAGTAAAAATAATTTCAGTATGCCCCATACCGAAAATATTGCTTAATACTTCTTCATCCGAATCGTACGCGTGCGCAGAAAAGCTGAATAAGTTTCCATAGTTACCATGGTCTCAAGTACATAGAATGTAACTAGGCCCAAAACTTTAATGCAATCTTTTAAAAACTTGTTAGAACATATTTCTCACCAGTTGAATGTTTGAATGTACAAGTTTGAGCTAAAAATAAGAGTGGGGTGACCTTGACATACACGAAAACAACAAAACGGTAGAAACAACCTTTGTTGTTCCGACACTTATATTGTGCAGTCTTTTCTTGCAATTTAATTATCATATCTTAGCTATATACTCATGATTTTCAAAAGTCTTTCTCTGCATGCTACAGATATCTGAAAAGAAACTATGCTTTTGAATCATATAGTCACTTTAAGATCCGCTCGCAAACTCGCTACATTAACATCTAACAACATCCCGTAGAGAGTCACGTCAGAGGTCAAATTCGAAACAACTCCAGAATTATTCGCTTCAACAAATATACGATGATTTTGCAGGCGACGATTTGATTGGTTGATAGAATTTGACCCCTGACGTGATCCATGCGAGCGGAACTTAACATCTAATTTTAATGTAGCGCCGTCGAACGGTAAACGGCTAAATTGATCCATTATTCAAGAAATGTGAAACAGGAAAAATAATATTCCTCTGTCTTAAAATCTCCTCCTTGTTTGAAATAAAACGATTAGTAAGTTTTATAAACAATTTATTTACAGGAACAGGTGCCCGTAAAAAGCATCACAATGTTAATATTTAGACAATAATCCAATATCTTCTGAACGGTCTTTGTACATGTAAATCCCAAGTAAAACAGTGACTAAGCTAATAAATTCCCAACGAAACAGTGACTAACAGCATCGAGTTGCTATATCTAAAAATAGTTATAAAAACAATGAGTGACCGTTAAAATATTATGTAAACAAAACAAACTTTTTCAGTTAAACTAAATTACTACATTAATTATTAGATTGTTTCGTATTGAGACACCAATATCTTGCTGGCAAAGGTCTGCACATTTCAGATCTTTACTTGTCACTCTTGAAAGACTATTAAACGTATGGATTTTTTCAAATGAAAATTATAAAAATGTTTTTCTATAAATTCAAAGTTCCATGTACCATAGGTCGCCATTTTTTCTATCGTTTCATCTGTGGGTTATCTACACCATAACCCATGGGCGGAGCCCTTATAACCTATATAGGCGGAGCCTTGAATTGCATACAAAACAAAACTTTATTTACAATATTTAATAATGTGTCAGGTACATACACATGTGTACATAATGACAAAAAAACCCAAGAATTAGATCGATATCTTTCAACCAAAAATGATAATGTTTTGATTTACAATCCACTTAAAAATTTTCCGAAAGTACCTTTAAGTATTCCGACACATAACATGTACAGTGATTTGGGGAGATATGGCTGGCCATCTTTTCTGCGAGCTTCCACAATGAATTAACCTAGCCACTTGTTAATGAGCGCAGGTTCGGTTAAATTCTCAAGTTCAGGAATTTCACTTCCAGTACCTAGTATACGCGCAGATCGCCATTCTTGAAAAGTTTTCACACTCTAACTTGTGTTCTTTTTTGTGTTTTTACTCTCGGTAGACTTTAGAAGGTTTTCCATATCATCGTCATTGTAAAACTTCCCAAATCGATCGTTAGAATGGCCCAACTGCTGTATAACATTCTCGGGTGTAACCGGCTCTTGGGTCAAATGAAAATCCGCAGGCGCTTGAGTAAGAGATAAATCCTCAATACCATCAAACACGTTCACTTCGTCCTCTATCAACTGGCCTATTTGTGAGAGCGTTTGATCATCAATAGAATTGTCCCACTTAAAATTTTGCGGCAAATCAAGAAAATCAAGATTCATGCTCATTTCACCTAGATTGTCCGTTTTCGCCTTTTGACTTCAAGTGCGCAAAATGCACAGAAAAATGTAATTTATATGAACAATGTATAGCGCGTGCGTCTATAATTACATGTATATCAGTTGACGAACCATATTAGGGAATGTTGTTGGAACTTGTACATCATCTCCCTGCCTTATTAGGAAATCTGAGAGTGCTATGGTACATGTGACTTGCCGTATAAGTTTTTAATTGGTTTTCTCTAGATACCCTAACGAGATTGAATGATTGTATATTGTTTTACGTCCCTCTCGAGAATTTTTCACTCATATGGAGACGCCACCACTTGCCGGTGGAGAGCTGCAAATTTTGTCCTATACTCGGCACTCAGGGCCATTGAGCAGGGAGGGTTCTTTTTCGTGCCAGCACCTACTGCGACACGGAACCTCGGTTTATACGGTCTCATCCGAAGGACCGGTCTCCACGTCCCACAGTGGGATTCGAACCCGCGACGTAAGGATTGACTCCTTACTTCGCAACTCTAGAGCAGACGCTCTAACCACTGCGCCACGCGGGCGACCCCTAAAGAGAGGTTAAAAGGTCACAGCCTTCTCGTGACCTTTTAACCTCTCTATAGGGTATCTAGAGAAAACAAAAACTTATAGGGTAACTACTCCGTATCTAATATTTTCTCAAATAGAAATTCATTGTTTTTATGCTTTCAGATAAAGAAACTGGTGCAGCTTTGCGATTTCACAGAAAAGTAGACAGAAATATTGATTTACAAAACGAAAGACTAAAAGTATCTCTGCGATCTCCATTTCCTCTCGCTTATGCAGTACTAGAGAATACTCTGGAAGAGCATTTCTCTATTCATGTCAAAACAGAGCATATCAACAAAGAAGAAAAGCCGAGGCTTTATCATATTAAAATTGGAATCTCCAACAAGAATGCAGATTCGGCAGACTCTTTAGAATTTTGTCCACCCATTTCTATAAAACTAGAGAGAGACTATTGCATAGGTGACTTTTTTATTTGCATGCCAACAAAAGGAAAGTTTCATGTTTTCAAGGATGGAACATGCATTTACACAAAAACCATTTCACCCGAAGTAGATGTAAATTTGCCGGTGTATGTTTTATTCGAAATTTTTCGCCTTCGTCTACAGACTGTAGAATTTACGCGATGTGCACACAAATCAGAAGCCCTTGAAAACCCAGAGGGTAATGTTGTCGGCGATTCACCATATGTTAGAGTAAACGAGCTTTTAAAAACCTTGCAAGGTGTGAATCAAGAGGTTGGAGCAGGAAAATATACTGTCGAACTTGAAAAGACGTTAACTGTTGCAACAACTAATTTGGAAAAATATGTGAACTATTTCTCGCTTGATGGGTATCCGCTTGATGGGTATCTAACACCAGTGGATATTGCAAAACCCAAACGTATGTCTGCAGCAGAACCCATAGAACATCAAGATGTATCGAGTGAGCAACCAACGCTTGAAACTTTACAAATGAAGTTGATACAAATCGAGAAAACCGCCAAAGAGCACCATTTCGAAAGACAGACTTCCCTTGATGAATTAATGAAGGCATTAGAGATAAACCGCGCGATAGTAGAGAAAATCCAGAGTTCCGTTGAGAAAAAGAGTACCGAGGAGCCCGCTTCTAGAGTGTCGAACTTGGAAAATTTTTCTTTCCAAATGCATTTGCAGAAAACCTGTGCAGACTTTATTCAAGATGTGGATGTTTTCCCGCTTTGCGATTACCTACTTCAGTACGACATCATTCATCAGGTTCATTTTCAGAATCTTCTAGATGAAAACAAACGCCAACGGATGGAAGCAAGTCGAACTTTGTTCAATATTCTCTCAAAGAAGAAGTACACAGACGAAGAGCTCGAAAACGTAAAACGCGCATTTTTAAAAACCAAACAAGGACATCTGCTTCCACAATTGCCAAAAGACGCATGACTTTGATTTGTTAATGATGGACGTTTGCTATTTTTTTTTTGTATCTAAACGTTATTTCTGAACAAAGTAATTTTGAAAATCAAAAACATTTATTGCATTTTTTAAAAATTTATGTATTTTCAATATGGATCACAAAGTAGAAGTCGTTTAATCCAGTTTAATACTACTTTTTTACAAATTCTCTGTGATAGTCTACTCAGACAATGAAAGATAGAAAAGTCCAACGGTGACTGCATTTGACATTGCCTTTACAAGAGTGCTTCTAATAGTTTTTAAATAGACAAAATTGTAGGGTAACAACGGTGTATAATTATGCAGATTGAAGGATATTTGAATTGATAACCTTTTCTTTACTTGATTTACAGGCCTAACAGCTTACATCACTATACACATGACGCCTGCTTCCACTCCGACGTCATTGCTGACTTGCACGCACTTCTCACGCCAATACACACACAACACCAAAAACATAACTCTTACAGTATACAAGCACTTACATACAACAAACACACAAACAGAATTTCATCCCTTAGACAGCCAATTAACTATGCAGATGTGGACATTTTTTGACAGCCCATGCAGATACAAGAAGTTCTGCTTTCTATATATCATCTGCTCCTTTGATATGGAGATATATTTGGTCTTTCTGCGTGTTGAATATCTTCAAATATTCCGTATAACATTCCGAGAAATCAAAATTAAACTGCGCATCCATTGGAATTAAAAAAGCCTCATCTTCGATGTCAAGTGTATAGAATTATATGTTTAACTCATCTTTGATTTCAATGCTTAATGTATCTTAGATGTCCAAAGTAAAGGAGTGTATGCTTAGCTCATTTTTGATGCTTAATGTGTTGGAATACATGCTTAAGTCATCTTTGATGTCTAATGTTGGAATGCATGTCAAACTCTTTGTTTCAATGCTAAACACACCGGTCACGGTAGCCTAGTGGTAGAGCGTTCGCTTCGTGATCGGGAGGCCCGGGTTCGATTCTCGATCGCGGCGCCGCGTCATACCTAAGACGTAAACAAAGGTAGTGACTGTTCCTTCGCCAAGCGCTCGGCACTAGAAGTGAAAGTCACGGGTCTTTCGGATATGACCTTAAAACGTAGGTCCCGTGTCACGGTAGGCGTTGGCACGATAAAGATCCCTCACTGCTCAATGGCCCTGAGTGCCGAGTATAGGTCTAAATTTGAAGCCCTTCACCGGCATCGGTGACGTCTCCATATGAGTGAAAAATTCTCAAGAGGGACGTTAAACAATATACAATCAATCAATCAATCAATCAATGCTAAACACGTCTTTAAAACTAGTATACAATTTGTAGAAATACATGCTGAACTCATCTTTTATGCCAGTGCTCAATGCATAAATGATGTCTAATTAGTAAGAATGCATGCTTAACTCATTTTTGATTTCAATGCTTATAACTCATCTTTGATGTCCAGTGTATAGGAGTACATAGTTAAGTCATCTTTAATGTCCATTGCTTAAATCATACCGGTATTTTTTATGTCAGAGTGTTTAGGAATAAATGCGTTATGATGTGCATGTAGGTCAATTGCACTTGTGAACATGTCTTCCCTTTGAACTGATTTTTTTCTTCATTTTTGACGCGATGTTATTGAATATTCGTCCATTCATTGATAACGAAATGGACATTGAACTGTTATAATTTATGTTTGATGCCATAAGGGATAAAATATGTTGAACGCTCTTTGTATTATTGAATGGAAGATTTGATTTTATATAAATGTTAATGTATTAATAAACTTAAATCAATTACATGGAAGACTTCATTTTAATATACTTACACTTAAAATATGAATACTCTTTAAAGAATTCAAATAAACCAGTACTAAATTTCCCACGAATTACAAACACTGAAACACTTTAAGTATGCATTGGTGATCTCTCTGCCCTCTGACACATCACTTCGGTTGTATTATAATCTTCTAGATCAATCAATCAATCAATCGTCAATCAATGGGATATGGGGTTAGGCTTTTTTCAAGAAATAATTTTAAACTATAGAAAATGTTTATTGAAAGTCCGATTGAACCAAACCATACCCCGCACTTTTTTGATGCAGAATAATCAAGTAAGGGAAATGTAGTGCGAGTATAAAAAAAAGTTCGTACTGAAAGAACCCTCACAATTCTCCCCAGGAAATAAGATAAGAATGGTTGAGTTTGACTTTCTTTTTGAGTTTTTAATTTTTTTTATGTTAGTCTCTTGCTGTCCTCCTACCTTCCAAAACAATGCTTCGTCACTTAGTTGACATTAATATAACTGTATTTGCAAGCAAAGTAATTGTGGAAACTTCTGAAACGAAGTACAATGTTGGTCATTGTCAGATAGGTTGCTGAAACAAGAATAACAGCAGTCTAGTTTAAAGAAATCATTTCATAAGTTTTAGGGTCGATACAATTACCTTGTCAGCAAATTTATCTTAAAATCAAATGCTGACTGACTTCTTTCAAACTAATTGATATACTATTATTTATACACTGAATTATCAACGGATTTTCCGATTATTTCCCGATCATGAAAGGAGCACATGGTGGGTGATATCGGTCCGCAGGGGATGCTTACTCCTCCATGGCACCTGATCCCAACCTCTGATGTTTTAAAAGTCTGTGTTTGCTCTGTGTCTTAATTGTTTATTGAACTTTTGAGCTTGAATACAGTTCGTTATCTCCATATATTTCATTTGTAGATCAAGCCCTTAACTAGGAACTATTAGCTTTATATGGATCACATGTTCATTTCCTTTTCTCTACTTATCTTGCATCGTATATATCTACGTGTAAATAAGATCTTAATAATTTTAATCTACTTTATCTTATGTTTATGAACTTTGTAATAAGACATAAAAGTAAAACTTCCTCCGCGATAATTCATTGTTTTTTATTTTAAAAAATTCTTAAGTTAGTCTTTTTACTCTAAACTTTTCAACAAACACAACAATCTTATGATAAGTACTCATTTAACTCATATACTTTTTTTGCATCAGATATCAGTCATCAGTTTTGATCAAGGAAATAGACAATATCTTAATATGACAGATATTTTCAGCGTAATATCAAACGATTCTGTTCCGTATAAAATACTTATCGTTGAATGAACGGAAATATAACTCGTGATAAGTAAAACCGAAATGCATATAAACAGCTAACAGACACAAGCTATACAAGCTGTGATTTGGAACTGCATGAGGTAAGTAAAATACAGAAATTAAACTATTATTATATCGCCATGTTTGTTTGAAATTTGAATGTTTCAAGGTAAAATGACTGTTAGGTATATACATGTACGAATGAACCAAAAATAGAAAACGTGACACAAAACTTATTGTGCAAGTACATATACATGTAAGTACTTTGTCAGAGACTGTGAAATGAACAGTGATAACAATTCGTATCGATATTGATTCCAGAGAGAGAGAGAGAGAGAGAGAGAGAGAGAGAGATATTTTGAAGTCCGATTTGTAATGTATATTAAGTATACTCCCTGGTAAAAATTAGATGAGTTTAAAATCAGAATCAGAAGTTAACTGTGAAAAATGAGGTTAACGGAAAATTAAAACGAATACGTTCCTATTTTATTTTTAATTCATTGATAAAATAATATGATAAAAAGAAAATCATACTGCAGGATCCTTGACAATATGATTTATTTTCATCTTGTTAAAGAAAGTGTATTATTCATATTTTTATGACCAGGATTTTCAAGAAAAAACTATGGACATTTTAGTCAGATTCTTTTTCGTCTTCTGCATCTGCAAATTTAACTTCTGCAAGGCTGAGGAATGCGCATGCATCTGCAAATTTAACTTCTGCAAGGCTGAGGAATGCGCATGCGCAACAGGAAATGTTCACATCAGATCCGGTGCTGGCGTAAGCCACGCTATATTGGGAACTCTTACTACAGATTCATGCCTTGGGTTCAAAGGTCATCTTACTTCAGTCAGTGGTACACACTGGGCAAATGTTGATTATAACGGTCAGGTTAGTAAGACTGCTTTT
This sequence comes from Saccostrea glomerata, assembly GCA_003671525.1. NCBI lineage: Eukaryota > Metazoa > Mollusca > Bivalvia > Ostreida > Ostreidae > Saccostrea > Saccostrea glomerata. Next base: position 253,762 of record PRKT01000683.1, read on the forward strand.
AAATATGTTTACTTAAGATATTTCCATCATCCTTTGATGTCATAGATTTTTGCAAATATGTTATTTATATAAATTCATACCCAATAGGACAATATCTTTTGAAAGAATGCTTTACAATGGGTGTAATGATCAGTATCGTTCTGTAAAAGAATGAAAAAGATGCTTATTTCCTTTATCAAATCAATTAGTCAATCTTTGGAAAATGTTGACACGGGCAAAAATTCCAAATTTATGATATAACAGGGCTTATTAAAAGCCTTTTCTATCATCTACATGTTAATCCATATAGATAAAAAGCTTTTAAAATCTAACATTATTTGATTTACAACTTAGGATGGATGGATATCAGCCACATATTTGACGTTCAAAACCTGTTCATGTAAGTAGAATAGTGACCAACTTAATTTAAACGAAATTGGCATCTATATTTGTTGACCTTTTTTGCTCAAATAATTTTCAGAAAGAGAACTTTATTTAATGTTTACATTAAAATCTTTTTAAAAATCAACAATAGTAATAATAATCACAATATGAAGTTATGCCTTGAACTTGTAGTGTCAAGCACGCATGCTCCACATTCCGGAACTTCCGGTTGTCCTCCGATTGTTAGCCGGAGTGAGTGGCATGCCCGTCCACCTAAGCATCCGATTGGTCCACTTCCGGCGGTGCCAGGACATGTTTATATCCACCATGGCGCCACACATGGATGCCACACGAAGGCAGAATGTATACGCCTGGTACAGTCGTACCAAAATTACCACATGGATACACATGGTAAATATTCCATAGAAAAACTTAAAATTAACATTTCAATTAACTAAAGGCTTCCATTCTAGCAAACTTAATATTATAACATAAAAAAACTTAAGATTAACATTGTCAAACTAAAAATTAACATTTCAACAAAACTCAAGTTAAAATTCAAACAAACATTTTAACAATCAAAAGATACATGTAAATATTATAACGACAGTTTAATTATAATTAGAACTTTTAATCTATGAATGAAATATTATAGAAATGAAGCAAAGTAAACAAATATTGATAATCATATTTTTTTTTTACCTAAAAAACCCATTGAAGCCAAGTATTTGTTAGCACTGTCTTCTCATTAACAAATGAAGATTAATGGTAATATCAAAAATACCTTTGGAGAACAGAATGATTTTTTATGCTTAAACTTATGAGCAATGTGTTACATAATATTGAATTTTCTTTGAAATATGTTTTTTCTTCTTTTGTCAGGTTGGCCGGATATTGGATACAGTTTTATTGTGGGGGAGGACGGAAATATTTACGAGGGACGAGGATGGAATGAGATAGGGGCCCACACGTACGGCCATAATTATGACGGCCTCGGTACGTAATCATGAGTAGTGGTTTTGATTGAAATATTTTAATTAAAGTTTATTTTTATGTGTTCTTTCTAAGAAAAACAGGAGTTGGACAAAAACGTTGAAAGATAAAAAATCGGCAAGTCCTTTGCCTCAAGCGTTGATGTTTGCAATTTCTCATGTCGTGCAATATTTAAGATTTCTGAGCAAAGATAAACGTGGCTTACTTAAAAAAAATACTGATATAAAGTATTTATGGACTTCATTTTTTCACGAAGTACACAGTAATCAAATTTTCATTTCACGATTTTTAGGATTCTGTGTGATGGGGGATTTTACTACACACGTACCGAATGACCTGGCCATAAACGCTCTCAAGAGCCTGATAGCCTGCGGAGTCAATTCGGGAAGAATCACCCAGAATTACATTCTGAAGGGTCATCGAGATGTAGGACAGACCAGCTGCCCGGGGGATAAATTTTATGCCCTGATTCAACACTGGCCGCATTACCACCATTAAAATGGACAAATCATGAACAGTGAAAACTGTTAATCCGAAACCAATGCAATTCGGCACACTGTGAATTCCGACATTCAATTTCTTTCCTACTTTACTATTTTACTGTTGTGTTTCATACTGTGCAATCCGACACCCTGTCTATTTCGACACAAAATATTTCTTCTATTGCATGTCAGATTAGAAAGGTTTCACTGTATTTTTTAAAAACTTTTACAAAAAATGATGTACATTTTTGCTATGTTACTTAATTCATTAAAATATTATATAACTTGACATTTTATTTTCATTGAATATATTGGCCTTTGTATGCAGGAACTGAAACCTATACAGTAACACACTTTAGCAAAGACACGTTTTTAATAATTTGGCGTGTATAACTGATTTTCATTCCCCGTTACTTTATTTTATATTGTAAACTTACATCTTGACGAGTATAATGAAGCAAAATCGTCTGTCCTTGGTGATTTGCTATAACTGTGTTTTACTGCAGTTGTTCTACTAATTGAATTGTTTTTTTGAATTTCCATAAAAATGAATACTTTGGATTTTAAAATTTGAATGATATTTCTCTTATTTAATAAACGGACACACAGGTATCGTGACCTGCATGTATTAATGTAGATGTGTATAGAAGTTATCTGGCCACACATTCTGATAAGGTTATATAAGAAGATTTCTATTTTGTTTCAGAAGATCCATAAGGTTTGAATTCGTCTAAGGTGAATATCTTAATACTTCTATATGCAATATTTTATTTCGAATATGCAAAAATTTGCATCCTTTATTGCTATTCGATAAATATATATTTATCCTATCAGTATTAAAACTAAGCTAAATTGTATTAAATATTTTTGTTAATGCTAAAACGCAAGGTGAATATATATAATGATAAGTGTCGCCATGGTTGATATAGATATTCGGGGGTCTGTTAAGGTGAAATGCAATCTAGGTATCCTGGAATCCCTCAAATTATAAATTGATTGATAAAGGATATGTCGTTGAATTGTGCGGTAAATATATGTTCTTAAGATAATATGTTCTTTTATATCTATACAATGTACTAGAATTCAAAAATCGTGTCAAAAGTTTATGTCTTACAATAATGAAGACGTTTATAACAGTACAACGAGCATTTCATGAAAAACATATTTTACACTTTTTTCGGTACATGAGATGGATCTTACTGTTTTTCTGAGAATTTCTTTCCTACTTCTTTGTTGCTACGCACCAAACACAATTGCAAGTGAATGCGCATGTGCAACAGATGACGTACATGTCAGATCCGGGGCCGGTACAACACATCACATCCTGGGTACATTACCTACCGGTACCTGTCTTGCTTTCAAAGGGCACTTGCACTCAGCAGGGGGCATGCACTGGGCCAATGTTGACTATCATGGACAAGTACGATAAAAACAAGGCAGTTCAACATATTTCATGAATTGTGAGTCTGTGTTCAGTTAAAACCTATCCTTCACTGTGTTTAGAGTCTATTTTGCATTTTTTTTTCAGAATGGTTGGATATCATCAACCTACCTTACGTTCAAAACCTGTTCACGTAAGTCAAATACAATGGTATTGCTTTGTTTTATGTCTACAAAATTTTGTCAAACTGCATTTTTACATAAGGAAATTTAACTTTCAATATATTTATGTATAGGGCCAAAATGAAATATTAGTTTGTTTGGAAATGCCCCCTCCTGAAAAAAAATTATTGACCAAAAGTAGGAAGATTTTTTTATTTAATCAATTTTTTTTGGCCCATTACATGTATCACATATACCATACAAAACACTGAAATATAGTGTCAGATCTATGTAAAATTAAGTTTTCTTTTTGATGGTAGATACTTTTTAAAAGTCAGAAAATTCATTTACTGTTTACTGAGATTTTTATCAAAAAATTAAAATTTATCTTCAATTAAAAAAAAATTTCCCTCCCTCCCTCCTGTATCTGAAACCCTTCAGGCGGCAATTCCAAACAAACAATTTTTTAAGGATGGCCTAGAGATCATATTTTTATACCGTTTTATAGGGAATTGACGTCTATACCCCTCCTTTTTACTTTTTATGATCCTTTCTTCTCCCTTCTCCCTCCCTCCTGATTTTTATCTCTTATCAATAACCCCCCCACCCCCTCGTGCGTATTGTGTTTAAGAATTTAATAAGGAACTTTTAAATTATTATGGAAATGTTAATATTTTATTCAAAACAATGCGCATATATACGAGTAATACTGGTCTAAATACCTGAAATTGGCAAGAGTAATTTCCCGTTGGCCGCCATATTGGAGGTCATAAGAGCGAGTTTCCTCTTTGATGATCAAGTTTTGACAGATACACAAATCTTTACAATACTAACATTACGAATTAAAGGAAGCTTGTGTTAACACAAATTCGATAGAAAAAAATGTGTTATCTTTACCCTAACAAAAAATACTAACTATAATAGTAAACTAATGTTAACTTTAGTTTACTATACGCAGTCATGTAGTTAACGTTAGTAAATCAAAGTTCCAAAGTTTTCACAATAGTGAATCAAAGTTCCAAAGTTTTTACCATAGCAAACAAAAGTTCCAAAGTTAGTTTTCGTTATAGTAAATCAAAGTTTTCATCATTGTAGATGAAAGTTCCAAAGTTTTTACTATGGTTAATCTAAGTTCCAAAGTTTCACAATAGTAAATGAGAGTTTCAAAGTTTTCAACATAGTAAAGCAAGTTTTTGCCATAGTTAATCAAAGTTCAAAAGTTTTTACTATTATAAATCAAAGTTTCAAAGTTTTAGCCATAGTTAATTAAAGTTTAAAGTTTATACCATAGTTATTCAAAGTTCCAAAGTTTTTACTATAGTAAATCAAAGTTACAACGTTTTTACAATAGTAAATCAAAGTTTTAATTTTTTTTGTAATTACTTTGACAACTTATATAGTTTAATAAAGTTTTTTTTTATTATTTAACTTTTTAAAGGGGAATGATATAATTTGGTTTGTTGGGGCTGGTTTTTTGTTGTTGTTCATCTTAATTTAAATATGCAAATTAATTAATGTAAATGCAATATTTACATTTAACAGTAAAAAAACCACATGATGACTGAATCTTACGAAGGAAATACTTTCATTCTAAATGACGCAAATTTTATCTTATAGTATTTTTTCTCCAGAAATTAGACTTATGTTTTCTCTGCACAACATTAAAATTAAATAAATTTAAATAAATATTGATTATTTATCGGTGCAAAAGACAATTTTTACATTAAAATTCATGTCTTGTACATAATTCTTTTAGGGGACGGGTCGGGCTTATAAAAAGTTCTCTGAAGTTTTTATGAATTATAACCTTGAAATTTCATAAAATGTACTGAATGGGAAGCAAAAACATAATTCCATGGGTTTTATAGTACTCGATCATGCAACGTTCTAAATTTTTCACCACAGTAAATCAAAGTTCCAAAGTTTTTTCTATAGTAAATCAGAGTTCCAAAGTTTTAACTTTGGTACATGTACTATAGTTAACTATAGCTAACTTTAGTTAACTATAGTAAACTATAGTTAACTATAAATTACTATAGTATTTTTGTTAGAGTACTCCCAATTCAAAAAGACAAGTTGATTGATTGGTTGAATTATTACTTAAAGGTATTCGAGCATGTACACTTCCAATATAGCAGCCAACTTGAAATAACTCTTGCTCAATCGAGGACTATCGAAAACCATCCATTCAATTATAAATCATTTTCTTTCATGTTTTTAGTAACAACATCTCATAATACGGGAACTTCTCACTCCTCCTCTGGTTGCCCAACCATAATCAGCCGTAGCGAGTGGGGAGCGCGTGCGCCAACCCATCATAACGGAGCACTTCCAGCAACCCCTGGTCACGTGTATATACACCACGGGGCTACCCCTGGCTGCCACACTAAAGCAGAATGCATTAAAAGAGTCCAGTCATACCAGAATTACCATATGGATTCACACGGTACAACTATATTACACACTTAAGTCCCCCCCCTCCCCAATCGGTTTCTTTAATTATCAAAATGTTTACAAGGTATTGAAATTGTAAATGCAATTAATAAATTTGATATCACTATGTTGAAATATAAGATCTATTTCTTTGTTGCATGATATTAAATTGTAGTTTAAAAAAAAAAAAATTCTTTATTACTTACATTTTTTTATGAAATGCAAAGATAACGAACAGAATGCAGACAATACAAAACATAGACCTCCAAAACTTCAGGGGGATCAGGTGCCATGGAACAGTAAGCAACCCTTGTCGACCAGTCAACATCTGCTCCTTGTTATGGTCAGGTAAAGGCAAAACTCCAATACAGTATGAAAATGATGTAACCTTCACCATCGGAGTAACATGCATCTGTGTTATCAACAAGCAGGAAACGTTCATATGAGGATGATATGAATGGAACTGAACATAAAAACTTCACAAAATGTGAATCAAATGATGATTTTTTTTAGGATGGTCAGACATTGGTTACAGTTTCGTTATTGGGGAGGATGGTAATGTTTATGAGGGTCGAGGCTGGAATACGATTGGAGCCCACACCCTGCATCATAACACCGATGGTCTTGGTGGGTAAAACGTTTGCTATAGGAAAAATTGAATTTAAATATCTGTATAAGAATGAGAAATTTATGATTAAATCTTATACAGTATACTAGTATACTGTGACTTGTATACTGCAAAATACAATTTTAATAATTTGAGGGCATTGTTTTTTTTAATTACTTTTAAAGGATTTTGTGTCATGGGAGACTTTACATCACATGTACCAAACGACCTGGCTATAAACGCAGTGAAGAGCCTGATTGATTGCGGCGTGAAAACCGGAAGGATCACCCACAACTATGTGTTAAAAGGTCACCGCGATGTCGGACAGACCGCGTGTCCTGGAGATAAATTATACGCCTTGATAAAAACATGGCCGCATTATCACCATTAGAACAGGCTTATTGTCAAATAATGATTTAATTAGAAAATAAAAACATGACATCTTTTTTTTTAAATATATATTTTTTATTTATTAGTATTACACTTATAAGTAATAAAACTCTTTGTGATGAATCATCTAGACTTTAGATATACGTGTACGTAAAAAGTCCATTATCCTGAAACAAATGAAAAAGAGAAAATTGTCAATATTATATTCATGTTAAAAAACCGAGGTATTGTGAGCACGGAGTTCATATGATGATAATGTTATATTTTGCTCTAGACGGCCCGAAATAAGCGCCAAGACAAAAAGTAAAATTAAAGTGCATGATTGCTTTCTATCATATAAAATCTGTGAAAGTCTCATTACTTTTTTTTCAGAGATATAGGGAGAGTTGCGGATAAGAGATGGGTTCCCTTCGATGTTATAGAAGTCTCAATGTTCTGCAATAATTGAAAACATGAAATATGTGTCCGATCAAAAATGCGTAACAGACGGACGGACATCCTCATTACCACTTTATACCCCATCCTTTTCAGGTGCCGAATATAAAGATACATGTACGAAGAAAATGCATCTTAGTATAATCTGGTCAAAAAGTCATGGTAAAAACATGTGAAATTTAATTTACACAAGTCCTATGCCATATAAAGTACAATCTGTTATTGAGCATAAAATTCGTTCTCCTAAAATTTTATAGTGTGTTGTTCGAATAAAACGGCCAATGACCTCTCTCCCTGAGATTGAAGAGCAACATGTAATTGATTATCATTTAGACTAGGTCAGTGAAGGACAATGATATGACAGCGAAACGGCCAAAGACACGATTTTTAACCGATATTCTTATCTGTGGGCAAATAAAACACGTTTTTTTTAAATATATATTTTTATATATTTTTAGATATTTTAAGTTATACCTACCTAGAATCATTTCTATTTATTTCTCTTTTTCAGACAATAATGAGGCAATATACTTGCTTACTATTCTTTGAAAAAACATTCACTCACATGGAAATACAACCACTTAATTGCCAGCGGAGATTTTCAAAATTTAGACCCTTCGCCTTGCACTTTAGGTCTGCAATAAGTATCAACTGCCTGCTGTTTTTGCATCTAAGTTCAGAGGTTACTAGTATTTAAATTTATCAGCTTTGTTTGCTGGACCAATTGCTGAGAAGTAATCCCGATCTTGGACAACAAATTCGTCTATCAAAAACATGGTTTTCACCTGCTTTAAATCACAGTGAAGTTTGCAATTAAATGATTTTTGTGACGTAACACTTGCAGGAAATACAGTGCATGGTAAAAAAATCCCCCTTTTGATTCTCAATTTCCATTAAAAATGATAAGATGAAGAGATTTTCAAATTAAATTCTTTGTAGAGTTTAAGAATATATGCTTCGATCAAATAAGCGATACAAAAAAAAAAACAAAACTCGAAATGGTGTATAAACGTCTTTATTATTATCATTAGAAGTGAAGTTGAATATAGGATTAAACGTTCTTTTTTAAGAATTTATCGATGTGTAAACTCTGCCTTTTTTCTCACAAACTGAATAAAAGTGCGAAGCACTTTTATGTAAAGTTTGTGAGTAAAAAGGCAGAGTTTACACATCGATAAATTCTGAAAAAAGAACTTTTAATTCTTATAATTCCAATTACGAATTTTTTTTAATTATTAAAATTATTTCTCTTTGAGGCCGCCATACAATCCGTTATTTTGTACGGCGTAGGAATACTTTATGCCGCAAAGAAACGTATACAAGATGAAAATAGATAAAATCCAACTTTATTTGTCAAAACAATCAATAATTAAACGTATAAAAACTCATTGAATGTTGTTTAAGTCAACAAATATCGTAAATACGCGTATTCTCCAAAATAATTCGTCCTTGACCATGGCCATGTTGACGTCATGACGAAAGTCGAAGACCGACGACGTCCTCGATTTGCTCTGGTTCGTTCAAAGATTTAGGGAGCATATGGGATCTGTAGGATGTAAATATATGAATCTGATGCTGAAAAGGCAAGAGTCTGAGGTACGTTTCTTTTCCCTATCACAACGATACCAACTGAGCTGATATCGAACGTCTAGAAAATGACAGCATGAACACTGAATCAGCGAGCCGATTTCAAAAATTCACACTCGTGATCCGACAGTGATACAAACATAATATTCCCGTCTGTCAGTCCTGTTTATCTCCTTTTCATTCATTCATTTTTTATTATAAGTTTCTTGTAATCATAATTTAGCTACTATAGTATTTAAAACGGACTAGAAGTATCTGTTTTCATTGTTTTTACAACAGTCAAGAAAGTAGTTCTGTTTGAAAAATTCATCGATGTGTAAACTTTTTCTTGAATTTGTTCTCGTCCAATCAAAACACAAGGAATCAATAAATAAAATTAAGATTGGAATTATTTAGGCATAAATAGAGACTCATCTTGGTGAAACTAGGTATACATAAAAAGTTTGTAAATTCTGGGTATATATATGATCGGGTTATTGTAATTAAAAGTCGCGCATAAAAATTCATGAAATTACGTAGAGCAAACAAAAATATTAACGGAAAAAAGAACCTGCATCGGTACATTAAGCATAAAACTCAAAGCATATTGTCTATTGTCTATGCTTTTGTGTCATAAAAGCACAAATTTGATTGTGCTATGCAACGGCTAAATCAAAATCAACGTCTTCTTGCTATTGAAAGCTTGCAGACTGGGATGGCCCACAGCATTGTTGCACGACAATTAGGTCTTCACAGAGACGTTCCAGAAATTCGGCATCAATTTGGATTGACCACGATCAGGACGTCCCCGTTTGGCCAGAATATCAGACTTATGCAATTATGAACTGTAATGAAAAGTTTGACTTCTCTTAAATGCATAAGTGCAAGAACAATTTGTTCACTGATCGATTGCACAAGTATGAAATCAGACTAGACAACTTGCGATTAGTTTTATACTGCTTCGAATAGCACAATTAGCATGAAATATACAAATGAATGGAGGTACATGTAACGAACAGTATTGAAGTTCGAAAATCCTTTAAACAATACAAAATGGAGCAGAGCAAAAACAGACCTGAAAAACAACAGAGGTGGGATCAGGTGCCATTGAAGAGTGAACATCCCCTGCCGACCGGTACGTCACACCCGCTGTGTGCTTCTTGTCATGATCGGGGAATAACGTGAAAAATGTCCAGTCTCTTATTCGTGAACAGCATAAAACACTTGCGGTGTCTGTAAACTCGACATTTAGATATATCGACGACGAATTGGCAAAGGACAATTGTAAATACCATTCTTTTGTTTGACACATCTGTTTCAAATTTAGATATTTTACTTTAAAAAAAACGTACATGTACATGGTAACGTATCAACCATTTTTAATGACAAACAAGTACACTTTAACTTTTCAATCGTCAACTTTTCTTACTTTTGCATCAATATACATGTACATGTAACCTTCATCACCTGCATACGGAGTTTATATCTCTAAGTGGAATCGCAGTGAATAATTTACAAATAAGTTGCTGAAACAAGAATATCAGCATCTTCCTTAGCTCTTTACAACTTACTGAATAGTTATGAAACATACACTTAATGTTCACGTCATATAAATATGACGTTACCATTTCCCCGCAAGCACTTTATAGCGTGGTACAAATTTCTTTCACGTTTAGCGTAAATAATATTATAACGTATTACATTTGTATTTGAATTAAAAAATAACTTTTCTTATTTTATGAAATTTAAGCAAGTATAAAATAGAAGGAATTTGGCAATAAATTGGAGATTAAATAAACATTTTAAACTGCGTGAAAATGCGTGATTGCGGGGAAACGGTATATGCGTGATTTTGCGCAAGAAATAGGAAATGGTATATGCGTTAAAATGCGTGACTGCGGGGAAGGGGGTTAAAAACTATTATTTCATTAGTTCTATGGTCAATACAATGACTTGTAAGCAAATGCAACATAGCATTGAGTCAAATACCGACTGACGTTTTTAATACTAATTGTTATTATTGGCTATATTACATACACACTGAATTTTCCGTTATTTCCCGATTATGACAAGCAGCACACGGCGGGTGTGACCGGTCGGCAGAAGATGCTCACTCCTCCATGGCCCATGATCCCACTTCTTATGTCGTGGAGTTCCATGTTTCCTCTGCTCTCATTTTGTATAGCTTAACATACTTTTTTGGGTTGAATATTGTTAATTATCGCCATATATTTTGTTCTAGGACCTCAAAGTAAAAAGTTTCATTGCAAATGAATTTTTATTCCTTGTTCAAATCTGAATCACTAGGTAGATACAATTATCAAATAAACCTATTTATATTTTACTCGATTCGAATTCCATAACAACAGAACTAAACTAAATGAATAGAATGTATAAAGGGATCATTCATAATTATTTTTTTGCAGAATTTTAACGTTTAGGAGATAAGAATTAATTTTAGCTAACAGGTTTAGTTAACCTTTGAAAGTGGGCGCTTTAGATGGCGATTCGGCAGGAATTTTGGCTCATAAAAAGAATTTTAAAAATATCATTGATTTATACATTTTTTTTAAAACGTAGCTAATGACTGTGTTGTAGGTGAATATGAAGTGGGCAAATATTCAGGTAAATGTGTTTGATTTTATTAAAATATGCACCTGAAAATAGCCGTACGAGTCAAATGATGCAAAAATCGACTCTTTTATAGCCGTTTTTCATTAATTTTGTTGTTTCTGGGTCTTCTCTCCATGAATTTTAAATGCGTTATCAGTGTATCTTTAACCGTAAAATTTATTCCAGTTGTTTAAAAAATGGAGAGACGACCCAGAAATACCAAAATCTAAACTTTTTCCATTTATTTTCTGGTAGAAAATTGACAAAGTCCAGTTGTATAGGGCTTTGGCTTTAAATAATGATTTAAATACTAGCTACCTATGGTGTCCAGCGGTAGCTACTTTGGTTTGTCGCTGGATTTGAGTCCTATCGCAGCAGCATTTTTGATTCGAATACAAGGATTTTATTTATTTTTTTTCTTTTTGCTTAAAATTTTTGAATTGGTAGTAAAAAAAAATACTCCTTGAAAGTTGCAAATTATGTTTTATAAATTATTTTCTTTAAGAAAGATTGGTATCACATAACTTTTATATACTTGACTCCTGGATTTAAAAGGGCTCACTATTTTTGTAAGAAAACAAAGGAAAAGTTTAGTTTTAGTTAAAAATGTTTCATTGATAGTAATATTTTTGAATTTATACATGAAACATACCATAATGATTTCATTTTATGAATGGATCAGTATCAAAAATAAGATTTAAGATTAAAAAAGAGTGAACAATTTTGGAGAGCAGGGAAGATGTATTTCGAAGAAAACAAATGGGTATAAAGACATCAAGGAAATGGGCAATGAAGCCTTGAAGAAAATTGGAAAGTGAACCTTTTCATCGATGTTTGTTTCAAATCATTCCTAAAAAAAAAAAAAAATAAGAAATGAATATTTCTTGATGATTGTGTTTTTTTGTCTTTTAAAACAAACGAACTTTGTTCTGTTGTTTTACTTAGAAAATCAAATGAAAACAAAACTATAAGGAAATTGTCTGTCCATTAAAAGTTTGGATTCCCTATTTTGGTATTTTATTTTTTAGAAAGAGACAGTAAAACCTGTGCAGAGTTCATAAAGGCATTTCAACGCATTTTGCAATTCAATCACGAAAGTTGGTTTGTGGGAGTATAAACGATCATTCTCAACGTTTTATTCTTTGAAATTAATATCACACAAACAGTAATTTCTATTTTTATTTACTGAATTGTGTCAGTTGACGTTCATCCAATTAACTTTGTATTAACATGTTCATGTAAACGATTCTTATCGTGAATATTGCAGAAAGAAAATTATTACATTTAGTTTAAAATACCGATAGTTAGCATTAGATTTATCTATAATATAAACTCTAACTTAAAGAATCCACCTAGAAAGTCTAATCCCCAAGAACTTGAAATAATGTGTTGTTAAGGAGTAGGAATATTAAAATATCTTGCGATAATACAGTTTTTGAAAATTCTAATCGATTTAAGTTTAACCCCCTTCCCCGCAGTCACGCATTTTAACGCATATACCATTTCACACTATGCCGGATAATTATGCCACTTCAAAAGTGGCATTTTGGCGCCCGCCAAAATCTCATTTCACATAAAAACCATATATACAAGTCGTAGACCATCACTCACAAAATTCATAACTACCTTTGTTACAGGTAAATCTAATAACCTTTGAACAAAAAATTCCCATGGGATAAAGTAAAGTTCCTGAGGGATATTATCAAAATCCTGCAGGATTTCACAATTTCCTGTAGGATAATTAAAAAATCTTGTGGGACTTTAATTTATTATAGGAGAATTTAATTTCCTAAGGGAATTTTTTTCCTAAAGCAGAAAAACAAATCCTATAGGAGAAAATATATCCTATAGGAGAAAAAAATTCTCTTAAAGGAATTTTTTTTCTCCCTTAGGAAAAACATTTCCCATAGGATTAAAATTCCCGTAGGAATTTAAGAATTGTTCCTACAGGATTTTTTTTTGTATCATCTGATTGTTTCAGAAATTTCACTAAAAATATTTTCAAATGCGATTATGGAAAGCAACGTTTCACACTTCAAACTGTTTTCCATTTGAATACAATGCTATTGTTGTTGATGAAAATCAATGTTTATATTTTTTTTAAAAATGGTGAAATTTGGAGCAGAGGGATATTTCATCCTAAGAGCAGTTACAATCTTAATACAGTAAAAAAAATTTCTTTGATACATTGAAAATTTTATAAATTCAGCCACGCTACCAGATTTAAAAATTGTAGTAACGTCTTTAAAATGAAAGTGTGATTTCAGACGATACATGTTTACTAATTGTTGTTAATTATTTTAAATATAATTTTCGTTATAATCTGCGTAATAAAAAATATCAAAAATAGATTGCCCTGAAATATTATGCAAGCATTTATTTTTGGAATCATTTCTACCTTTTCCTGAAATAATACAAAAAGAATAACGTATATTTCCTTATTATGTACTGTAAATAAACAACTGCAATTGACTTTTTCTTCATGCATACTATTTTTACAAACAGGGTTAAAGTCTTTATTAATTGATTCTTAAGGTTACCAATACGAATAGCTTTCCTTTTATTCTCGATAAAGGAATAGTTATATATAAGATTTTGTACAATAAAATACATCGATATTATTTATGTGCAGGATAGGGACTATATGGATTGTACGATCGCTAAAGTTTTGATGTGATATTAATCATTGTAAAACCTTCATATTTTGATTTCAATGTCAAACTAGCTCGGAAACAGGTAACGAAAGAGCGGCATAAATCACATATTAGTACTTTTACTCAAAAGAGTTAATAAACAATTTTAATTAATTCATTGGTCAAAATGTCAAGAGACTGACACCTAATGATTTAGAGATGACAATCCCCAAATATATGTAATTCGATTGGTTACTTGTGGTGGTTTAATACTATAAAAAGCTGAAAGTCACATCTGAAAATTTGTCCGCAAATCTGGTCTTAAAGAGTAAGTATCAATATATACATTTTTAATTTTTAGATTTAAAAGTGTTTCTCTTTAATCTATAAGCTTACATATATTTTTCAGCAAAGCTCAGTATTATATCTTGGATTGTTATCAAAAGATGGGTTAGCATTCGTTTAGCCTTCCAAAATATTATTCCCTTTACGTTAGATGAAGTAAAATTGAATAATGAAACAATTTATAGCAAAACTGTCATTGATTTTAAAGATAATAAGGGATAACGTAAAATCTAATTATTAAGTATATTGAGAGGAAATGATAATTAACTACATTTCGAGGAAAGGATAATTAACTACATTAAGAGAAAATAATTTGTGCATATTTGCATTTACTTCCTCCTAGTCCGGGATAATTTCCTCCTAGTCCAGGATAACTTCCTCCTAGTCCAGGATAACTTCCTCCTAGTCCGGGATAATTTCCTCCTAGTCCGGGATAACCTCCTCCAAGTCCAGGATAACTTCCTCCTAGTCCAGGATAACTTCCTCCGAGTCCAGGATAACTTCCTCCAAGTCCAGGATAATATCCTCCAGATCCAAGTCCTGGGTAACCACTTCCTAATCCAGGATAGTAACTTCCTAATCCAGATAAACCAGAACCTTGACCAGGATAGTAACTACCTCCAAGTCCGCTCAAACCACTGTATGGATAGTTGAGACCATATTGTCCCAGATTGCCGAGTGAACCTTGATTTGGATTGTAATAGGAATTAAGACCTTGGTTTCCTAGCCCGGCACCATAGGGACTGTGTAAAGAAGGATCATTATACAATGGAGATCCTTGTCCTAGGAGACCTCCTTGCAGGTTGTATCCAGGATAACCTGAATGCGATTTGCCTTTGCTCCCATACGAACCAGCCTGAACGGCGGCGATTGAAAGGACTAGGATCACTGTGGCGAATTTCATGTTATGACCTGAAATTATACAATGTTTAACATGTAAAAAAAAAGTTCCTGATAAAATTGCCTATTCTTGTAATTTTTCCAATTGTGTCGTTCCTTATCCAATTTATTGTATTATATTTTCTTTGAAAACTAAAGAATCTTTTTTAAGTGTGCTTTACCACAGAAGGTTAAGATGTTATCTCGATTTATTTAATATATTGTTCAGATACGTATTTTTCTAAAGATGTCATTTAAAGACATTATTTTATTCAGTCTGGTCTTACGGTTCAATGATACTCTGAATAGAGATTAAACTCTAATTGGACAAAATGATTTTTCCCTTTATAAAATGTTTTGTTATTAGGCATTTCTGTCAAATTTAGCCTTGCAAGTTATGCTGAAAATATATAGCATTTTAATTTTGGATAAGAATTTTTTTGTAAATCATAACCATCGTGGGAAAAAAATCGTTTATCTTAGAAGGGGTATAATGAACCTTAAATATTATCTTAGAAGGTTAAAAAGTTTTGAGGAAATTTTATTTTATTTATAAACTAATGAAAATTAAAAAAAAAAGCTTGAAAGTTTTTTTTTCGTTTGTGACATAAGTGAATCCTAAAATTGAAATAATTAAGGAATTAAGTCAACTTCAACGATTCCCAAAACGAAGTAATGTACAATTCAGATCATTTTCCTTTCACATACATTTATCAGATTAAAATGATATTTTTACTTACGTTAATCAATCTAAGGAGAATATTTTTTTTTTCTAAAATCATGTCTGTTTTAACTATCTTTATACTTATATTCCTAACAACGATATTGCAATTGAATAAACTATACAATTTAAGTCATATACGTAAAAGCAATAAATAATAGATACTATATGATGCCCCTTTCTTTACTCTGCAGCGAGATATTATCAGTGAAGCAGTGAAGGAGAAATAACAAGAGGACTGTACAAGAAAAATCCATATACCGGGTATTAGGAGTGGTGTTTATCAGATCTGGATACTTCTAAAGTCTGAGCTTTTGGCAACTTATTACCTTTTAAAAAATGAAGCTGGTAAAAGACCAAACCTTGCTCTCATTTGTAAATTTGTAATTAGATTTTGATTTAAAAAAAAAGAGAATTGATAAATTAGATCGATGTTTGGTGAATATGTTGATCAATCATCAAACAATTGTCTAAAATTTAATTTATCGTTTTTTAAACGAAATCTTTAAATTAATCATTTCAAGTTTCTTTCTTCATGTACAATATAAGCCAGTTTGAAGTAGTTTTATAAAGGCTAATGTACTGATTTGAAGGAACCTTTCCCAAGAAAACCATTCTGTACAAATTAACCCATTTAAATAATTACAACCAAAGGTACAAAAACCCAACAAAATGTGCTTGTGAAACATTGATGCCCCATCTGGCAGATTATGGCTTGGGGTTTTCAATTGCAAGTTAAACTCTATATGGTCAAAGTACAAAGGTCGTGGGTATCCAATGGAAGGTCTTGTTAGAGGGGGTTCACCTTTGAAATATGGAAACCCTAGTATTTTTTGTCAAAAGTTAAGACCAATGTTAAAGTTTTTTTTTTTAAATTAAGTGATACTCTTAGGTCAAGATCAAAGAGTCACAATGAACAAATATGGGAAGCATGAAAGCCATAGCAGCTACTCTTTAAAAGTTGTGGTGAAGGTAAAAGTTTAGGAATTTTTTTTGTTATTTGGGTCAAAGTACAAAGTCAAGGTCAAGAGGTCAAATTAAGAAGAGCAAAAACAAAGGTCGTGTCAAAAGGAATACACATGTGAAATATCCACTCACTCAAACCTAATGGTCAAGATTAAATGTTTTCTTGTGGACAAACAGACAAACAGACAATCAAACGGACAATGAAAAAGTTACATACACCCGATTCTTCGATAAGAGGAACATCACAATCAAGATAATGTCAGATGATTATTTTCGTACATTTCATTGACTGAAAGCACGTCACATGATATTTCTCCTTTTGTCATTCTGAAGAGAAAGCGCGTCCGTGCATTAAAATATTGCACGACACACCATCGGCTACATTAAATTTACATAGAACGTGGCACCATAATATAAGAAGCACATTTTCACCATTTTGGCATTATAAACTGAAGAAAAATATACCAAGCCAGGTGAATTTTATTAGGAAAAGCTAAATTGTAAAAATCAGCCTATGTGATATTGCTTATTTTTTGTCATTTTGACGTTTGTGACATAAGTGAATCCTAAAATTGAAATAATTAAGGAATTAAGTCAACTTCAACGATTCCCAAAACGAAGTAATGTACAATTCAGATCATTTTCCTTTCACATACATTTATCAGATTAAAATGATATTTTTACTTACGTTTCGTCTTTCTGACTTCAGAGTGAAGGCAATGGTTCCTAGCCCCCCTTTATACCTAAACCTCCCCGGCAAATGTCCAGTAAAATTTCAGATAAAACCACGAAACATAATTAATTGATGGATTAGAAAATTATTGTTATCAATTACTTTTTACAAACCGCAGGTATCAAACTTTGTTGAAGAACGTCATCGATTGAATTTTTCTCTAAAGAAAAAAATGTTTTCAGTTACTTTGTTTTAATTCACTATTTCATGTGTTTTTCAAATGTTTGTAACAAGAATGAAAAGCACAATCTTATAAAAATCATTCAGTTTTTATTTCTTAAGATGTCATTGATTTTTTAGTATTTTATTTTTATGCTCCCGGAATTGAAGATTCGGGGTACATGGTTTTTGTCCTGTTCGTCGGTCGGTCTGTCTTTTTGCAAAAAAATAATAACCTTACCTTTTAGTGGGTAAGGCTATGGCTTACCTTTTAGTGGGTAAGGCTATGGCTTTCATATTTCACGGGTATTTCCTTGTTTAAAAACTTTTTTGGGGTACCATCAAATTGTACCACTTTACCTTGACCTTAATTTATGTCACATTTATACAAAAAATGAAATCTTTTACCTGTCATAACCTTTGAACTATGCGATATAATAAAGGGAACTTTTTTTTACCAGGAAGTCTAAGAATCTTATTTTATTACATTATAATATTTAATTCATTCAGTAAGTCTTTTTTATATTCTTTCTGTCTTATTTTTGGGGACACATAATGCTTTATAAACAGCCAAGCGGTTTATCAAAATGTGTAAACTGCCCTAAGGTATGTTATATCGTATAACATATTTGAAATAAGCTTCGTTCCTCCTAATTTTATATCAGTATTGCTAATAACACAATTTTTCCTCCAAAAATTCCTTAAAATTGAGCATATTTTAAAAATTCACCTCAAGTGGGGTAATACATTTTTGATGTATCTCATTGTTACTATGTTATACGATATAGATAAATCTTTTATGAAATCAAATTTCGTGTCATTGAAAAATTAAATTAACTTTATTTTAGTCAGAATTGTTTTGACAGAGAAAGCTATCATGTGAAGCAACCCTAACATTCCTGTGATTCTCAAAAACATTCTAAATGCCACTACATGTAACACTGTGTGAAAGAAAAGGAAATAAACTTTTTTTTAAAAAAATCAGAGTTTTAACATATCGTTTTACTGCATTTAATGCCAATTAATACTTCACACCATACAACCACATCAATATATATTTTTATCACATATTTTCACCTTTATCCCGTTGATATAGCTCATGTGATATCGTTTTCGTATCAACACTATGTATTCCTACGCCGCGATTCTTTATGTGAGGTTCTCTGCGTGTGTTTTGTTAAAATTTCAGATTACTAGATATATGCAACTTATATTATTAATATTTGTATCCAATCGTTTAATCTTTCTTTAACCTGTCACGTATCAGCATTATAAATAACGTATATTAGAACTTTAATTTAATTAAAAGATTTAATAAACAGTTGATTAAGTGTCAAAGGAGTAATGTTCATATGAATTTTTAACAAAGTGGGATACATTTATGACTAAGGGATGTTGTTACTTAAATATAGTTCATTCTATTTGTTGTAAGTGGTTGGTTATGTCTAAATACTGGATTTCTGGTCTTCCAAAGAATAAATGCCAAAAATAAAATATGACCAACAATTGAAAAAAATATTGTCTAGATTTAGTGTTTGTGTTAGAAATGATTAACCAAATGTTTAATTCAAAATGGTATTCAATTATGATCAGGGGCTCGTTTTACAAAAACAATTACGACTAAGACCCAAAAGTTCAGATGATTGTAACATTTTGCAAAATTAATGATTTTGTTTAAAATTGCTAGTGTAAAATTAAATATTTTACTACATTCCTATTAGAAAGATTAAAATTATTTTCAATAAATTGTTATTTAAAAAGTTATAGGAAGAACTAATTTTGGTCTTAAGTCGTCAGTTCTTTTGTAAAACGAGCCTCAGGGCTGCAATAATTGTCCAACAACGGTAATGCAATTGTTTAAACATATATTGGAGTATGTTAAATTCATGTAGTTACAAGTTTCATTTTTATGATTTTTTTCACATAATATTAAGATAATATTAAAGACTAAGATTAATTACAAAAAATGTATCAATATTCTTGACTTTTGATACACCTTTCACATTTAGAATTATAGATTTTTTTTTAAAAATTGTTGAAACCGATGTTTACTTTTTTTCATAGCTTACGATTTTATTTTTTGACTTATTGATAAATTAGAAATAGATACTTTTCTACCCCTCCAGCAAATGTTTCTTAATGAAACGAAATATCTTTGCATATTCTAAGAACATATTTCATGGTCAGGTGGATTATCATATTTTGTAGTCTGGCCTACAATTAATAAAAACAATAAAATGACTTTTTAGTACGCGGAAACAGATGTTGCGAAAAAAATCCAAAGCCGACGTTCATATTATTTCTGCAACAGATGCAACATACTTTACAAGCTTAAGAAACCTTCTAGAGTTGAAATGATAAAAATAGAAACTCAACAATTTAATTTTTTCGTGTTTAACTTGTACATGCGAGTGTTGTCCGTTAAAATTGTGAACAAATCGTGTTTCTCGAAAATTAATGGGCGTATCTATCAGAAATTTTCAGGACAATGTTTATTTGTCATACTCAAGTGTAACCGGTCACGGTAGCCTAGTGGTAGAGCGTTCGCTTCGTGATCGGGAGGCCCGGGTTCGATTCTCTATCGCGGCGCCGCGTCATACCTAAGACGTAAAAATAGACCTTAAATTTCAAAAATCAATTTCAGTGATAATTTCTAAATGACATATGATAGGGAGTTCATATTTGACACAATATGTCATAAAAATGACACCTCTCCCACAACGACACCGAAAGCGGGGGACCACAATTCTTTGAATTTGCGTGTTGTGTTTTATTCTTCTTTCTGTCCGTAAGCTTACCTGTTTATTATCAATTTTGAATGTGGATATAGGTAAAAAGATTTGTAGAAATCCATAAAAGTATGTCTTATATAAAGGTTATGGAAAAAAGATGAATATGTTGGTATTCATTGAAAACCAGTCAAAAGAACTGAATGTGCCTGGATAAAGACTTTTATGCTGAAAAAAGACAAACAGACAGACACATAGAAAAAAGAAAAGAGAGAAACCATTTGGCACAGAATCTTACAATGGATAACGGAGGCATGAAAAGGCATCCACGGTGGGATTCGAACCCACGACCTCTGGATTAGAAGTCCAGCGCGCTATCCACTGCGCTACGCGGACCACATTTATAAAAAGATTAAATGATCGAAATTACATGGCTGAACATTGTATTTTTATGAAAAAAAGAAACTAAAAGATGTGTCTCTTCGGAGAAATGGTCTCTTTTTATTTGAAATGATGTGCATTTAACAGATAGACAGATCGACTTAAAATAATATAAGTATGATTATAACAATTATAACACTCAACAACTGTCTTTTCATTTACACGTCTAAATGAAGAATTCTTAAATTTTAAAAGAATTTGATGATTATTGTAATGATGATTATATTCTTATTCAATCAATCGATAATTTACCAACAATGAAGTTATAGTTCCTGATTGGAAGTTAGACAAGAAGATAAGCAAGCATGTATAATTGTTACTTAAAATATCAAATTTGTAAATTTATAAATTTGGGGGAAAATATTTAAGATTTAAACTATTTCACCATTTCAAAAATCATTTCTTATTACTAATTTGTATGTTTTCTTAAACTCCTTGTCATTTTGTCCTATATCTTGTTTTACAAAAAGTGAGGAGGAATAATACATTTTACTAAGAAGTTCTCGAACGGACGTCACATTGCATGACAATAAAGAATTAGGTTTGCCAGAAAAAGGGGCACTGTTATTACCCATGGGAATTCCTTTTATAGTGCTAGAAAATCTGGTCTCCAAAGACAACATAAATGATGTCACAT
>PRKT01000684.1:0-16207 GCA_003671525.1 Saccostrea glomerata
ATGCAACAATACTACAATCGCGCATGTACAAAATTTTCATCTCCAGCCCGTGCACATACATGTACATGGTTTGGGAGTGCTTGTTTACATGATAGAAAATGTCTTGAGACAAGGTAACCCCCTACCCCTTCTCTTAATTTTTGCTGTTGGGCTGATTCTGCAGGTACATGAACATTTAAATTTTAAGTGTACACAATGTACGCTTATATGATTTATTTCAATGCAGATTTTCATTCCAAACTTGTCTTAGTATGTATTATGTAATTAAAATTGGCGTGAAGAATAACAAATTATTTTAGTTTTCGATCTCATTGTATTCTTTTGCATATAATTATCTGAATTTACATAGTGAATCTTTTTTATCTTTCTATTTTTCAGGATATTTCTGAAGAGAAGAAGGAACTAGAACTACTTTATGTGGATACAATTTTGGAGAATGGAAAACTGGAGATTATCATCCGTTGAAGAAGAACCTGAATTTACCCACAACCAGAGGAGGTAGACTGTTTAACTCGGTTAGAATATTATATGGAATTGAGTGAGTGATACCCCGGCAGCCCGTATATAGTATCGAGAATATTTAATGAATTAGTCCTTTACAGGTCAAAACTGAAAAATTTCTTCATTTGGTTATAAAACTCTGAATAATTATGAAAGTAAACTTTACAACTGGATTTATCAGACTGAGCGTAATACCTGTATATACATGTACATCCCGTACCCAGACAACAAATAACATTTTCAGTCTTTTTGGCGTTTTTGCATCATATATATTCATGGATTTGATTCTTTTATTATTAAAAAAAATGCAAAGGACGACCTTTTAAAAATTTTACTGATGAAAAATATTTCATTCTATTAATCGATAATGTATTTTATCTTATATTTCAAAGACCCCCTTCCCGAAATCAATTTATTGGATTTTAGTTTACACATGCAGGTTTTACATGTTCGTGCTAGTTTGTTTTGATAATCATATTTTTTAACTTAAATTGAAATGTATCTTTGTGTAAATAAATGTGTTGTTTAATGTTATAATTGTTTATTAAGTTTGAACCCCCAAATCAACATTAAATCATTTATCAATTTAAAAAAAAACCTTTATGTACAACATGTTCATTATCAACCAAATTGTGTGTTTTGTACTGTTTTATGTTTCTTTCAAATAAAATGTTGAAAACTTTTAACACGTTTAAGTGTTTATTTATTTGATAAAATAAACATATTGAAGTGTTTAAAATTGATGTATAAACATGTTTTAGTGATTATTATCTATTGCATCGAATAAACATGTTTAAGTGTTTATATGTTTAGGTTGAACATGTTTATTAATTACACCTGAAATGTTTACATATTAAACTTTCACGGTTTTTATCTAGTAAACTCTATGTATTAACTCAGTGTTTAATATCTAAACATTTTGTGTTTTTGAAGCGTTTAATATTTAAACAGAATGAAAAAGAAGTATTAAAATACTAAACCTCGTATGTTTAGAATTTAAACATTGTAACGTGTTTATTTTTTAAACACTTCCCGAGATGCTTTAATCTTAAACGTGTTGAAGTGTTTATTATCTGTTGCACGTATTTTCTCCATTACACCAAGTATATCCTTGTTTATCACTTTTCATAGTTTTCCATAAATCATGCAAGTCTAATTTATTCAAAAGTTGTTTCAAAGAAAGACTACTTTTATCATTATTGTTTCTGACATACAGTTCATATCGCCGCATATCAATATAATTTCAAACTTTTCTGTGTATTTACTTATCCAGTCTTTAGTACGTTTAAAAATCAGATCTATTATTGATACCATTCGGTGCATAAATATTGACAAGCATCATTATATTCTCATCATAATCTATATTCACCAGAAGTTTTCTTCCATCGTTTGATCTATACGTACTAATTATTCTGATAGGTAAATCTTTTTTAAATAGATTTGAAACACCCCTGCTTTATTGAGAATCTGAGTAGCTGTGAATAGATACACCTTGCCAGCGAGCATTATATTATATAACATTCTTTTCGATATAATGAGTTTCTTGAATAAATATGATATCAAACATACTATCATTTATCCATGTATAGAACTTTACTCGCTTTTCTGCAGTATTAAACCTCTGCAGTTAACTGAAATTATATTTAACTTATTCATTATTGTCTAGTTTTTACCATCACTGTATGTTTAACTATAACCTTTTCCTTTGTTGTTCCTCCCCGGTCTGTTGCTGCTACTAGATCCTGAACTGGAGCTCGAAAGTTTTAATTTTGCGGCCATACCGTCTGATCTCTAACGACGGGTAACATTTGGGTCCTCTATTGTTGTATTATACTCAGGTTAGCGTAAAGGCCCATGAACCTCTTGTTCTAGAATCTCAGTAGAAATTGGTAGTGCAGTATACGTAGCTTGATGAATAAGTTTAGGAATTGCTAGCGTTTATGCCCCTGTAAACGAAACAACAACTGTTATAATATGGAAATGATAACAAAGATACATATAATTTTGAATACTACCAGAAATACGAGTATAAAATGTTTTCCTTCCCATTTCAGAGAAAATGCCAGATCATATTTCTCTGATCGGTATGGAGCAGGATCAGGGCGGATCTGGTTTACTGATGTCACGTGTATTGGAACAGAAATTGATATATCAATGTGTTCACACTCAGGGTGGGGATATACCAGAGGTCAATGCACGCATAACGAAGATGTAGGAGTGCATTGTTCAGGTAAATGTTTGTATGACATGACTATGTAATAAATCTTAAATGTAATATTGTGGATGATTTTTTAAAAAAGTAATTTAGTTTAAGATATACCTTTACTCAGAAGACTAAAAATTCCACTGATAAGAACGGAAAACCACCTAATGCACATTGTATACCTACAAATCTGGTGTTAAATTTCAATTTCAAATTATTAGGTTAATGACCTACTTTTCATGCTAGTGGCCCCTGAGTATTTTGCGGGAAATACCTAAATTTTCATACTATGACCATTTTCTCTTCACTTAAAACATATTACAAGTAACAAAACTTTTTAAATAATGAAATATTATATCAATGGAACAGAGTTGCTTCAAATAAAGAAACAATTAGAATTTGGGTCATAAACTTGAAAATTATTACAGTCCGAATTTCCTCTGTCATATTTATATTTTTGCCAATTTTTAATCAAATATTTAAAAAATCTGACTGATAAGAACTCTAGATTATTTATAACTTCAGGTTACTTTTGTTTCCCTAATTCTCATGGTATTAACATTGTATGGGGTCGATGATCAAATTATTGAGATATGTTGTCTTGAATGATTTTTGTTCATATTTTTGAATTTATTTATTTCGTAGCATTCAATATCTGAAATAATTTATTGAGCTTTAACACACATAATATTTGTAAATAAAAGTTTTAAAATACATATAATCTTTACATTGTGATTAATATCGCAAGAAATAAAAGATTTTGACAAAAATGAAAATTTGAAAATTATGTCCGAATTTCCTCTGCATTACCATACACTGACTTTTGTTCCCGTATATTTTCTTCAAATAAAAAATATTAAATTTTTAAATTGATATTGAGTTAAAACTCGGTTATTCTATCCATTTAAAACAATTTTTGATTTAACATAACATATTTTATAAAATTTCCTTTCTGTTTTCAGAAACCTGAGTAAAGGTCATCCTTCAATCAGTAATCTTATTTGTAGTATTATTTAGTAACGTCTGCTAAATGGCTGTGTGATGCGTACAGTGTGTGTGCCTGTCTGTGTCTGTGCTTGTCACTCTCGCTTTCAGCTCCACCCCTGGCTAGCAGTTTACTGTGAAGGAGGGAACAATTTCTGTAAGTCTCTCTTGCCAGGTAAAGCCTCTCCACAGTTAGACCTATGTGGCCCAGATATGGGATCCTCCTCGAGGTAGCAGATGGGAATTGGGTACCTTGCGGCCCCAAGCAGAACCACAGGGTCTTGGAGGAGACCAGGCCCCTAAATGCACGGCACGCATGACCCTGCGGCGAGTGGATACGCCCTGGTGTCTGCAATCCCGGTCCCCAGCAATGGGTAAATTGCACCCCCCATGGTTATTGGATGGTGCCTCCACTGCATCATTGGACGGATGAGCTGCACAAGACAGCCAACGGCCAGGGCGGAGTAAGTCCCCTTGTGACCAAACGGCCAAGTGGAAAAGGAGAAAACCTCAAATCCGGAGTGGGGACCCGTAGGCGGAGCAGTGCTACCAAAAACACCGTTCCGGCATCTCCTGCAGCCAAGCTGGCGCCAAACGTCATGCTCTGCATTCCTTTGGATCCCGTCAGTAAGGCCGAGAGGGGGATCCTGACGTCTGGGCCACCTAGAATCTCCTTACTGTTGGCCCAGGCTTCGTGCCCTGGAGAGGACACTCCAGCCCCACTGCAAAGTGTGGATACAAAACCAGAAGTTGTCAGTTTACGGGTTATAAGCCCTTCCAAATTGGCGTACAGGAAGGACGCCACGGGACAACTTCGACGGTGGGAGGGACCATCGTAGTCCTATCGTCCGACTACCGCCCACCTCAAGCTGGGCAGCCCCCAGCCAATAAGGTGTCGGTCCGCCAACGTCTGTTGCTCCAGAGGGTGCCTGGAGCTAAATGTTAGCCAAACATGGAAAGCAGACGGAAACCTAGTAACCCAACAAACACAGCAAAACGAAATCGTCCATCTTGCGACTGGCAAGCTGGAATGTCAGGACAATGTGTCCTGGCCTATCTGAAGATCTTCAACAGATTGATGACTCCAGGAAAACGGCCATTATCAACCGAGAGCTGAGAAGGCTTAACATTGACATTGCTTCTTTACAGGAAACCAGACTCCCATCAAACGGTAGCCTAAGAGAGGAGGATTATACATTCTTCTGGCAAGGAAACGAACCAGAGGAACCACGTATACACGGTGTAGGATTCGCAGTGAGAAACTCTCTACTTTCATCAGTGGAACCGCCTCAAAAGGGTACACCCAAAATCCTGTCTCTTCGCCTCTCCACCTCCTCCGGGCATGTCAACATTCTGAGCATCTATGCTCCCACACTCAGCTCAACAGTGGAGACAAAGGATACGTTGTACGAGGCGCTTGAGACCACCATCAGAGAGATCCCAACCACAGAACAAGTATATCTGCTTGGGGATTTTAATGCAAGAGTGGGAACTGACCAATAAGCTTGGCCTCGCAACATCGGCCACTTAAATGATAACGGTCAGCGACTTCTTGAGATATGCTCCTACCACGATCTGTGCATAACCAACACATTCTTTGCCACAAAGCCCCAACACAGAGTCTCATGGCGTCATCCTAGATCAAACCATTGGCACCAACTGGACCTTGTAATCACCAGAAGACGCTCAGTGAACTGTGTCCTGACAACCCGCAGCTACCACAGTGCGGACTGCGATACCGACCACTCACTCGTTGGCAGTAAGGTGCGTCTCCAGCCAAAAAGTATTCATCGCTCCAAACAGAAAGGACGTCCACGAATTAACACAGCATGGACAGCAATGCCAGATGTTTGCGCACGCTTTGTTGACTCTATTGAAGAGGCCCTTCGTAACTGCCCCACCAGCAGTACTGATGAGAGATGAAACTACATTCGTGACGCCATTTACACTTCAGCGATGGACACTTTTGGCAAAAGAGTGAGACAAAATCCAGACTGGTTTGAAGCAGGAATTACAGAACTCGAACCAGCAATCACAGCCAAAAGAAACGCCCTGCGCAACTACAAACGTGGACCTTCAGAGAAGACACTTGCTGAACTCAGAAAGGCCAGAAATGACGCCCAAAGGATAGCTCGACGCAGCGCAAACGATTACTGGCTGAATCTCTGTAAAGGTACCCAGCACTCTGCTGACTGTGGCAACATTCACGCCATGTACGAAGGCATGAAGAAAGTTTTTGGTCCGAGCATCATCAAGACAGCGCCGCTGAAAACAGTCTTTGGTGACATCATCACTGACAGAGGAAAGCAGATGGAAAGATGGGCCGAACACTATCAAGAGCTCTACTCAAGAGAAAATGTCGTCAGTGTCACAGCTGTTGAGAATACCAATGTCCTACCAGCTATTGAGGAACTTGATGCTCAACCTTCAATAGATGAACTCAGTAAGGCCATCAACTCCCTAGCCAGTGGGAAAGCCCCAGGTAGCGATGGTATTCCCCCAGAGGTCATCAAAGCGGGCAAGAGTTCCACTCTGTTACATCACCTGCACAAGCTGTTACTCCAGTGCTGGGAAGAAGGAACAATTCCACAAGACATGCGCAACGCTAGCATCATAACGCTCTACAAGAACAAAGGAGACCGCAGCGATTGCAATAACTATCGTGGAATATCCCTACTCAGCATTGTTGGGAATGCTTTCGCCCGAGTAGTGCTAAATCGATTGCAGAAACTAGCAGAACGAGTCTACCCGGAGGCGCAGTGCGGTTTCAGAGCAGAAAGGTCAACCATCGACATGGTTTTCTCTTTACGCCAATTACAAGAAAAGTGTCGAGAATAGAGACGCCCATTGTACATTGCCTTTATTGACCTAACCAAGGCAAGGTCTCTTTACCCTGCTACATAGGATTGGATGCCCTCCAAAGCTCCTGAGGATAATCTCGTCTTTTCATGAAGACATGCAAGGCACTGTCCAGTATGATGGTTCATCCTCAGATCCCTTCCCCATCAAAAGCGGCGTAAAACAAGGATGCGTACTAGCCCCAACGCTTTTTGGCATATTCTTTTCCCTGCTGCTGTCATACGCATTTGATCAGTCAGAAGACGGCGTGTATCTTCACACCAGAAGTGACGGAAGCCTCTTCAACCTTGCGCGTCTCCGAGCAAAAACTAAAGTATGCAAGGTCCTGATCAGAGAGATGCTTTTTGCTGATGATGCCGCCTTGACTGCACACACAGAGCAGGCACTACAACGACTCATCGACCGCTTTTCCAATGCATGCGATGAGTTTGCTCTCACCATCAGCATCAAAAAGACCAACATTATAGGCCAGGACGTCTGCTGCACTCCCAAAATCTCCATCGACGAACATATCCTTGAAGTTGTGGATTCATTCACCTACCTTGGGTCCACCATATCAAGTAACCTGTCCTTAGATACAGAGCTAAATAAGCGCATTGGGAAAGCAGCATCAGTAATGGCTCGGCTGGGAAAACGAGTATGGGACAACGCCATGCTGACAACAAACACCAGGATAGTGGTATACAAGGCGTGCGTACTCAGCACGCTCCTGTACGGCAGCGAAGCCTGGACCCTGTACTCTCGCCAAGAGCGTCGACTCAACACCTTCCACATGCGTTGCCTCAGAAGAATTTTAGGCATCAGCTGGAAGGATCATGTCACCAACAAGGACGTATTGAGACAGTCAGGGTTACCCAGTTTGTTTGCCTTGCTAAGTCAGAGGCGATTGAGATGGCTTGGCCACGTAAGCCGCATGGACAACGGCCGTATACCGAAGGACGTGCCGTACGGAGAGCTGGCAACTGGATCAAGACCTACAGGAAGGCCTGTTCTTCGCTACAAGGATGTCCTAAAACGTGACATGAGAGCCGGAGACATCGACCCGGCGTGTTGGGAAGCAGTGGCTGCTGACCGAAATTGATGGAGGCATGCTGTCAAGGCAGGCCTCCAACTCAGTGAAAAGAGGAGGGAAGAACAGTGGGATGAGAGAAGACAGCGCAGACGACAAAGAGTAGCTTCAGTCCCGGTACAGCCAAGCGAGCATTACATCTGTGCGAACTGCAACAAAGCATGCCGCTCCAGAATCGGACTTTACTGCCACAGCCGGTGCTGTCACTCAACCACAGACTGATGCTGATCCTTGGCACGATCTCCATTGTCTCCCGAGACAGAAGGATGCCAACAAGATGGCTATGTTTAAGGTTTCTTCATTTCTTTATGATTAACAGTTGAAACTATGAAACATATTTTCTTTCATTTGGTTAAAGAACATCCAACACGTAAATATATGAGTCAAATCAATTTTTTTCCAAAGTAGAAGATTTTCTCAGATATATGTCTTTTCAGTTAATGACTAGTTAAGTCCACTTTTCGGCCTGGACACTAGGCACAAGCTTGTACTTTATTTATGGTATTCAGAGAATATGGAGATAACAAACAGTATTCAAACTAAAATGTCCATTGAACAATACAATTCAGGAGCAGATCAAACAGGGACCTCTAGAACATCAGAGGTGGGATCAGGTGCCATGGAGGAGTGAGCATCTCCTGTGACCCGTCACATCCGCCGTGCCCATCTTGTCATGATTGAGAAGTAACGGAAAACATCGTCGACACTTCAGTGTGTATATAATCACCTAATGATTAGTATGGAAAAGTCAGTCCACATTTGACTCAATGATAAATTGCATTTATGGACAAGATAAAAGATAGAATCTTTGTAGAGCATTTACTGAAACCTGTTATGCATATTTGTTTCTAAGAATTTTTATAAACTTTTGGAATCCAATATCGATATGGTAATTAAAATTTACTTTGGTTGTTGGGATTATTTAAAGTATTCAAAACTGTATGACTTATCCCTAACGAAAAAAAGTTTTTTTTAATTTTAACTATAGTGTCAAAGTGTCAAAGTTTTTGCCAAAATTTATCAAAGTGCCAAAGTTTTCGCTAAAGTTAATCAAAGTGTCAAAGTGATAACAATAGTTAATCAAAGTTTTCACAGTTTTTGCTAAAGTTTATCAAAGTGTTGAAGTTTTCGATGAAGTTAATCAAAGTGTCAAAGCTATCACTATAATGAACACATCTAAGATTTCGTCAAATATAACTGACTTCGTTCAATATTTACAACATAAGAATATTTCAAAAATGTTATTGGATACTTTAGAATTAGTTTATGATATTGAATGTTTTCTTTTAATTTTTAAAGGAATGATTTTTCTACTATGAGTTTAAGTTTTCTCTTACCTTTGTATTTTAGTCTCTGAATTTGTGTTATTAGTAGATCAAAGTGTCTAAGATAAATTAAAGTTTTCATAGTAATCACTATACTTTATCAATGTGCCAAAGTGTTCACTATAGTGAATCAAAGTTTCAAAGTTATCACTATTGTTATCAACGTGTTCAAGATTTCACCAAAGTCTATCAACGTGTTAAAGTTTTCACCAAAGTCTATCAACGTGTCAAAGTTTTCACCAAAGTCTATCACCGTGTCAAAGTTTTCGCCAAAGTTTATCAAAGTGTCAAAGTGATCACTATAGCACGGGGGCTGTTCGGAAATTATTGAGACACTGTATATATTTTTCTTTCAAACGAACGTCTTTTGGTGAAAATTTGCATATACGTTTGACAAACACAAAGAATTTAAAAAAAGCAAGAAATATTTTATGAATATTAGATTGCTTTTTAATTTTCAGTGGTGTATAATTGACAATAAATGTGTCAATGGTAGGGGTACCCGGCGCAGTCTCGAAATCAGATAATGAAAATATGTAACACCATCGATCAAAGAATGACTGCACTTAAACTTTTAGAGTTGGATCCCGATTTTTTGCGAAACATAAAATTCAAAAATTCATTAAATGTATGTTTTATAGGTTTTACACATGGTCTTAAGAGCAGGTTTTGGTAAATTATATTACATAAAATTATTTAATAATGCCGAGCAACACTTGCTTTTGAGACAAGTTTCTAACAGTTTTGACACATTTCTATTGTTATTCAATTGCATACTAGTTTTCAACGACATTGTTTACATCGAGCCGCAACTTGGCCATTTGTCTCATTTGCACAGAATATTTTAATTTAAACTTATACATATCCAAAGGACAATGTTCGCCAAGTTGCGGCTCATCTCTAATTAAAAAAAAATGTCCCCTAACTAGGGTCGAGATAGCTACTAAATTAACCAGTCACCGAGCATCAGCAATTGATATTATTGATATATATCGAATAAACGCGTAACATTCACGAAAAAACGCGTAACTTTCCCAAATAATTGCGAAACGTTCGAGGTATAACGCGAATCTTTCGCGAATAGATGCCAATTTTTTTGCGATAGAACACACGAAACTTTTGTGATATAACGCGTAAATTTCGCGTTATAACGCGTAACATTCGCGAATTAACCCAAAACTTTCGTGAATAAACGCGAAACATTCGCGATATAACGCGAATTTTTTTGTTGTTTAACCAAGATATTTGCAGAAATATGCGTAAATCAACCCTTTCTCAAAAGAGTTTGAAATAAAATTGTTAAGTTTAAGATCTCAGAAAATTGACAAAATAAGGTAAATCAACTGTGTCCCACCACATGGGTGAAAATTGAATAGCAAATTTTCCTTTGTCTCTGTAAGATTCACTGTAGAGATACGTCATAGAATTTTGAGGTTGCGTCACGTGGTCATTCCATTGCTTACGAAAACATTGACAATTAATTCAAAGTGTAAACACTCTTTGCTGTATTCCTTAATTTTTTTTTTATGACGCTAGTCCACGAACTTTTCATTAACCCCTCGGATTTATAAATATTGGCGAAAAATGAGAAAAGTAGACCCCTCCTTCTCGATAAATTTGTATATAACAGTATCCATAAATATATTTTTTTTACTTTAAAGCATAATATGGCACGTTAACTCATGAAATGATACAATGTTCACTCACTTTTAAGCTTTGTTTATACAAGGTATAATTTTTAGTCCAAAATTATGGATTGCTTAATTACTAGTGTTGTAGTGAATGTTACTGATAAAAAAAAAGCTTGAGAAAGTGTCGAGTGAAGATTTTCCTTAAATAATACAATCAGTACAAAAAATTTCTTGAATTTAACAACTGAAAAACATGTACAAGAAAGTAAAATTCATTTTATAAATTGGTAGGGTATTGAAATAAAATAAATTCTGATGACTAAATCATCCTATTCTCGCATCACTTCTAAGGGACATTTTCTAAGGAAATGATACTTTAGAAATAAATTCATGAAAGTTCCCGTCAGCGTTCATGTTCTTATCTGTAAGTGAAGATCAAGGTTCCTGAAAAAACATTACTACAATAAAAGTCACGTTATAACGCGTACGTTACGCGTTTATTCGCGAAAGTTACGCGTTATAACGCGAAAGCTTCGCGTTTATTAGTGAAAGTTACGCGACATAACGCGAAAATTACGCTTTTATTCGCGAACGTTTCGCGTTATAACGCAAAAAAACTAATCTTTTTAACCTAGGAAAATAAACCCAATGAGCTTTGGTACTTAAGGTTTGCCACTAAATTTAAGACACGATAATTGTTAATATCCGCAGCATATTAAAAATAGTAGAAACTGTTTTTTTATCTTTCTTTTTCGATGATAGATTTTTTTTATCTATAATTAATTTAATTTCAGTCATGATTAAAT
The DNA here is from genome assembly GCA_003671525.1 of Saccostrea glomerata. NCBI lineage: Eukaryota > Metazoa > Mollusca > Bivalvia > Ostreida > Ostreidae > Saccostrea > Saccostrea glomerata. Next base: position 11,379 of record PRKT01000684.1, read on the forward strand.
GCTTATAAATCTTCGAATAAAAGAGCGAAGAGTTCATTACATCAATCTAAAAGCTGAACTCAACAGTTTAGAAATATTAATGTGATATAAAAGCCTTTAGAAAAGATCCATTGATATAAGTATTTATATTTTGATTAATTAATCAATTCAAGACTTTGGAAACGATCAACAAATCATTACTTTTACAAGTTCAAACAAAGTTTGTGAAAAATAAAGGTTTAATATTTTCACATTTAATCATAAGCGGTGATAGCCTAACGGTTAAGGCGTTTGCCATCTACTGGAAAGGTCGTGGATTTGCGCTCCATCTTTTTTTTTTCTTTCTTTCTTATCTTTACCAAATCAAGGTATGTGTGAACTCGACATTTATATTTTGTTATAATAAATCACTATTAAAATAATTTGTAACCCATAAAAACAGTATTATCGACTGCATAATGGTGGCTTAATGGTTGCTTAATGGTAGCTTAATGGAGTTTGGACATTAGGCACCTATAAGTTTGCCTTAATGGTAGCTTAATGGTGACTTAATGGTGGTCTAAAAGCTACCATTAAGGACCTATTAGCCACCATTAAGCTACATTTACGCACCCAGTAAGGACTTTGAGACGGCTTTGATACAAACATATGTTTGCCTTATATGGCTATTGTTATTAATGCGCTAATGTCCTGAACTTGACATAAATTAAAAAACCCCATGGCATCTTTCATAGTTTCCCATCTTTGTATTTTGTTTATAAGAATTTTTTTTTTTTGCACTCCATAATTGACATGATCATAGATTGACCTGAACCACATGTTCGAAGCATGTATTTGGCGTAGACGTTGCTATTCTTTCAACGATTGGTCAGTTTTTGTGGTAAGATCCTCTGTGCGCATTAATAACAATAGCCATATAAGGCAAACATAGGTTTGTAAAAGTAGATGATATTACACATCTTTTGTACCAGCGTATCAGTCACTAGTGAGCTCTAATTTTCACCGTAAATTATGATAAGATATATTGTTATCCCCCCCCCCTGCCCTCTTTAGCCAGTCTGTTCTGTTGAAAATCATGAAAGTCTTCCAGAAAGGTCTGGAAACACATTCTTCACAGGACATGTTTTCAAAAGAAACAGTGAACAGAGTATAGCAATTTCCTGTTTACTGCAAATTTTATTTGTAAAATCGGTTCTACCCTATAACATTTGAATAGGTCAATCCAAACCACGTGTCTTGAATTTTAATCACAATAACATTAGTAGGGGTGTATAGTGCCACAGATAAGAAGTGGAAAATTTAATCTCAACTATATCCAAATTTTATGCCATATTTCATCTAATAATATATACATTTGTGGTATCTCTCTATTATATAAACATACAGAGAACAGCTATCTTCAATTCCGTATGAGGTTTGTCAGAGGTCAATACGTGACCTAATCACACGGCACAATGATCTCTACCGTTACATTAATTATAAAATGTCTTGCTCTACTTGCTTTTCATGCATAAAAATGAACAAAATAAATAATAATCAAGTAAAGTAATAATTTTTTTATTTACAATGTAAACGAGTATTTCATACAGTTTTTTTGGCTATCAATTTAACCTGCGTACATAGTCTAGAGAATATAAACATGAAAACTTTCGTTTGTTTACAAGTTTTATGTCACTAAAATTGTCAGTTCAGACTTTTCCTAACGTTTATCCTTATTTTTTCTGTAGACCTTTAAGTAAAATTCCATGAAAAATTATAATTTTTTCATTAAATTCTACCCACGATAAATGTGTAAATCTGTTAGAAAATATCAAAGCATTGCAATCATGCCACAAACAGCTGACAAATACTTCGGAGTTGTTGTAACAATAAGCTGTCGCAAGTGTCTCCGTGTTTTCATTATAAATATCCTCTTGTTTATTAAAATCGTAGATTGGATGTTTTTGATCAAATTTAATTGATTGCAAATTAATGGCTTGATAAAGTGTTTCCATCTATCGGATCCATCCATCCGTTTTCGGCGACCGAAATTCCTCCAAATTTTTATCATCGATCTTTGGACGTGTTTCTTGTGTCTTTTCATCATTGATTATCAATCATAAATCGCCATTCAAGCCGATTTACACCTTGCGTCATTTTTCAAAATCAACGACGGACTGTTAGTGCAAAAATTTATATTCGAAAATATTTAATTGTCTTTCTCAAATGTATATATAAGTAATAAATAGCAAGTTTATAAACTTCAATTGGAATTGAAGAGGGTCGGTACATGATCAAATCTTCTGAGAAAGCCTTCGGCTTTCACAGGATTTGAACACGTGACCAACCCACTTCAATTCCCATTGAAGTTTATAAACTTGCTATTTATTTCTTAATTAAAGTATACTTAATGTTAGATCTCTACAATTTACAAAAATCTTACAAACACTGAAAATATTTGCCTATGAAAAAGCATTCAAATACTTAAAAGAACAAAAACGATCATTTTCTCATACTTTAACAAGACTTTAACATGATATGAGTCGTTCTTCACTCCTTTTTATTGAAAGATAATCTTAAAAGTTTGCAATAAATAAACGTTTTTCGGTTTACAAAAAATGGAGCGAAGACCCACTGTACATTTAAAGTACCATTTTATGACAAAACATTCGCATCTTTCCGAGAAGTCCATTGAGTCAAGGGTCATATCACAAACAAGTTTTAAATGCCCGAAACCTTCATGAGCCATGTAGCATAGCGGTTAGCGCGTTAGTCTCAAAGCAGTATGATACGTCGGATTTTTATTGCTGGGGGTTTGAATCCCATGGATACCATCTAATATTTTTCTAAATAAATTTTTTTTACGAGATTTTTTTTCTCTCAGAACAAGTTTTTTTTCCTTATAATTTTACAAATTTCAATAATTTCAAGTTAATTCAAATACTTAAATCACAAATTCAATGTGATTTCTCAATATTTGACGCTATAGGCATTCTGCCCGCCTTATCCCCCCATCTTCTTTATCACACAGGACTCTGTTTTAAAATATACATACTTATAAGTAATTGGAAATTTCAACCGCGTTTCACTTAAAGTCCTGTACATATGAAGCTGTAAACTGCACAAGAAAGAATCGAAAAATAACGAATAAATGTTAAGTTATTATTTGATTAATTTATCAAATTATATTTTCTAGATTTATTGTAATATAATATAGGTATGGCACGCCAAATTCTCAAAATTGAGCTAAACACAGTTTCACATTTGATAAACTAGGGTAATCGACTGTAAACTATAGTTTACAAACCGTGAAATATAGTTAACAATTCGTTAACTTTAGTTTCCATCTGTAAAACTATATTTAACGGTTGTTAACCATAGTTTACGAATTGCAAACTATAATTTACAATCGTAAACTATAGTAAAGAGTTATTAATCATAGTTTCACAAATCGTGAAACTATATTTATCAGACCGTAAACTAAAGTAAACAGTTGAAAACCATAGCTTACAAATCATGAAACTGTATTTATCAGATAATCTATGTTTTGCAATCGCAAATGATTGTTTTCAGTGTTAAGTGTAGTTTACATTTGTGAAACATAGATTATCGCGTTAACTATGGTTTACAGATGTAAAAAATAGATTAACGTTGTTAACTAAATATACAGTCCGTAGTTCGCTTGCGTATCGCTGTGGTAATTTTGAGCGTCTGTTCTAAAATCGCGGAGTAAGGAGTTTAATCCTTATGTAGGTTTGAATCCCACTGTGGGACGTGCAGACCGGTCTATCGGATGAGACCATATAAACCAAGATTATGATCTGTGAAAATGTTTTGGGAGTAAGTTAAAAGGTTTGATTCAAGATAAAATTTTCATTTGATTTAGGCAGTCGTAATATCAGCGGTACCATCAGACTGGTTGATGGAACCTCCCCATCAAATGGACGCGTTGAAGTGTACTATCGTGGAGTGTGGGGTACGATATGTGACGATGGCTGGGATGATAAAGACGCTGGTGTTATCTGTGTGATGCTGGGATTTTTTAGGTGTGAATTCTGAAAACAAGCAATGGTGTTTGTAGATTACTTTAATATTTGTAAAATTGACATCAGCATTTTTCATTGAAGAATGGAATTTCAATGAGCATAGAATTGCAGTGTTAGAGAAAATGCTACACAGCTTCCCATTCTTTTAGTTGTCATTGATTCACATTTATTTTTCATTTCTTCGAAAAATATCTTTATTACATGTATATTGTATCAAGAATGATAATGAAGTGGGTTAATTACTTTTTAGCTCACCTGAGCTGAAACCTCAAGTGAGCTATTCTGATCACAATTTGTCTGTTGTCCGTTAAGCTTTCCGTCCGTCTATTAACTTTTCATTTTTTCTACTTCTTCTCCAGAACCACAAATCATGACTCCGGGGGTTGGGTGGGGCCACAATAGACGACGAAAGTTTTACATAGGAATATATTGGAAAAAATCTTTAAAAATCTTCTTCTCAAGAAAAACAAAGCCATAATTGGTCATATTTATAAGGAAGCATCCTCAGGTAGTGTTGATTCAAGTTTGTTCAAATCATGACCCCCAGGAGATTGGATGGGGCCACAATGGACGACCAAATTTTTACTTTTACATAGTGATACACTGTATATAGAAAAATTTAAAAAAATATTCTTCTCAAGAACAACAAAGCCATGATTGGTCATATTTATAAGGAAGCATCCTATATATATATATATATATATATATATATATATATATATATATATATATATATATATATATATATATATATATATATATATATATATATATATATATATATATATATATATATATATATATATATATATATATATATATATA
>PRKT01000684.1:16324-96521 GCA_003671525.1 Saccostrea glomerata
AAAACCAACTAGCACTACTACTAAACTACTAAACACTAGATATTTACATACTTAATTACATGTTGAATTGGAAATTTTTAAGAACACTAATAAAGAAAGAAATCCGGACCGCTATGAAATGCGTCCGGTCTATCGGGTATACTCGGGTGAAGTGCTATTTACATAATTGAAAGAATTAATTATGCTAATTAATTACGACAATCAGTAAATCGTACATTGTTTCATTCTCACAAAATGGCGTAACTATACTTGATAAAGAAAAATCAATACATAGTTATGTGGGTTGATCCAGAGTTGGTAATGCAAATTAACTGTAGAGTTTACACTAAATTGAAAGAATAATCTTGTTTAGCATTATCAGGAATTGGGTCTAGTTTACGTTCATTCTAGTGAAGTCATTCAGTTTGTTAATACCATTAGGGCGGAATGATTTCAATTTGTGCATCCAGAACTTTTTTCTTTGATTTTTCCCTGAGCGTCTGTCCATCTTGGGTTATGGTCATTCACAACTACTGTCATGTCCTCCCATTTGTGACCCTCAAGGTTGAAATGTTCCCCAACAGATTCATTGAGTTTTTTGGTTCTAATGGTCGAACGGTGGTTATTGACTCTCTTGCGGAGATCTCCTGTTTCACCAATATACTTTTTGGAGCAAACTTTGCAACTGATGAGATAAATGCAGTTGTCAGTATGACAGGACAAATTCCCTAGTATTTTGTAGCTGCGGCCTGTAACAGGGCTGTTAAAACTGTCTGTGTCAGTGCTGTGCTTACAAAGAAGACATCTTCTGTCAGAGCAAGTTTTAAAGCCCCCGTTAGGTAATGGGTTAACCAGTCTGGTTCTTACTACCATGTCCTTTAGGTTCCTCGGGCGTCTGTATGCAGCCAATGGGGGTTCCTTAAAGACCTCTGCCATTCGTTTGTTTGAATGGAGAATTGGCAGGTTTTCTTGAAGGATACCGCTAAGGTTCTTAAGGATTGGATGGTATGTGGTTACCAGAGGGACCCTGCCGCTATTGTCTTTCACCTTGTAGCGTAATAGGTTTTGACTGTCATGTCCCGCCATCTCATCAATAGCTGTTTGTACGATGCGGGCATTGTACTCTGTTTTGCATGAGTGGTACTTAAGAAGACCACTTTGCTCCTGATATAAGCCAGGGGACGAACAGATGCGTCGAATTCTGGTGGCTAAACCCTTTGGCACTCCCTTAAAAGTGTGTGGGGGATGACAGCTAGAGAAAAATCAAAGAGAAGTTCTGGATCGGATGCACAAATTGAAATCATTCCGCCCTAATGGTATTAACAAACTGAATGACTTCACTAGAATGAACGTAAACTAGACCCAATTCCTGATGATACTAAACAAGATTATTCTCTCAATTTAGTGTAAACTCTACAGTTAATTTGCGTTACCAACTCTGGATCAACCCAGATAACTTTGTATGGCTTACGCCTTTGTTAATTATTTTTTCCCGATTATTAGTCCTAAAACATTTCAAATTTTTTATTGGATCATTATTCATATGTTAAAATACCCCTACTATATTATTTTTCTTTGATTATTCTTTATCAAGTATAGTTACGCCATTTTGAGAGAATGAAACAATGTACGATTTACTGATTGTCGTAATTAATTAGCATAATTAATTCTTTCAATTATATAAATCGCACTTTACCCGAGTATACCCGATAGACCGGACGCATTTTACAGCGGTCCGGATTTCTTTCTTTAATAGTGCTTATAAAAAATTCCAATTCAACATGTAACTAAGTATGTAAATATAAAGTGTTTAGTAGTTTAGTAGTAGTGCTAGTTGGTTTTTTTTTGTTTCTTTTTTTTTCCTTTGTTCTTACTAATTTTTTTAAAATTTTTCTTTGTCCTGAGGAAGGGACAGGGCGTCCCGAAAATTTTACAATTGTTATTGTTCTTGTCGTTGGTCATTTTTACTGCTTTCTATATATAATATATGTATATATATAAATATTGAAAAATAACAGAACGCCGATTTAAAGTCTAGCGTTTTCAATTGTATCATCAGGACTTTTGACATATTGCAAACATTTCAAAGTATAGTAGTGTGACGTCATGTAACGTCATCAGTGTTGCGCTTTAGAACAGTTCATAGGACGTCATTATTTTACGTTATTACGTTAACAATTAGACAAAAAATGCGGGGAAATTGTTAATTGTCTTTCATGACAGGGCATTTAACGTTGATGGAAACAATGAAATAACATGTTTTTCCTTGGTTTCACGTTCTTTTTCGGAAGTTTCGAAAATTTTAACACATGTCCTGATGTGTCCGCTAAGGGCAAGTTAATTATATTATAACGTAAAACATTTAGATTTCGAATTTTCAATACATGTTCATTGACACACACTACATTTTTATTATTATGTCACAGTGCAAAGTGCTAACAATTATCTTTAAATATAGGTTATAATTATTAATTTTTTAAAATTCAAAACAATACCGAATAATTTATTAGCGTCATCAATATAAACAATTCGTATACACAGGCTGCACAGTTCAGTCCGACGTTCCACTGGATTTATAACATCATGAGCAGAAATATCCAACTTCATGAAATAACATGTGTTTTCAAATCCTTGTGTTGTCTTTGAATTTGTAAGCACCGTTGAAAAGTCGTATGTACCTATCTCAAATAAATAAACTTAAAATATTCTGATAAGTTTAGTTCTTTGAACAAATATTTTGTCTCTGACGTCGTTTCAACATATCAAAACATAGTTTTTTTTATCGGATGCTGGCCCGTTCGGACGGCCGACGTCGAGTTTTCTGTCGAGTTTTTACACTTATTCGTCAGGGTTTTTGTTCAGTTTTTCCACTAGCTGTCTATGTAATAACCGATACTTAAGATATCAAAAAATGATTGTAGCTCTTTATTTGTATTACATATAATTTTTATTAAGCTTTGACTTGATTTATATAAAAAATACTCATTTTAATCCAAACACTTTATTTCAAAGTTTATGGCATTTTAAGCTTGGTCCGTGCGCACTATCTGCGACCTTTAATGACCCCGATTTTTTTTACAAAATATAATGTTACATCAATAAAAATAATATCTATGTGACTTGGTTTTTCATAAGAAATATTTTGATATACAAATAATACATATAGAACAATTTGTTTCAACCAAAACGTCATTGTCCACGAAGTTTTTGGACAACCCTCGTATACTGAACTGTAGCGCATTATTTTTTTTTTCAGAAATGAGGCAATTGCATTTCTATTCCCTGCGTATGGTGAAGGAACAGGGGTAATTTGGCTTGATGATGTCAAATGTAATGGAACAGAGACTGACATTGAAATGTGTTCACACTCTGCACATGGTGTTCACAACTGTAGACATAATGAGGATGCAGGTGTTTCATGTTTAGGTAAGAAAGTTTTAAAAGTAGTAAATATTTTGTTTTTTTTCTGACAAAACATATCCTTTTGAAAATCTGAAATGTCTAACAAGTAAAGGATAAAAATAACGAATACTACTCAATCTCATAAATCCTGCAAACAGTACAGATCGTCTTTGGCATTAAACACCAGGAATGGGATCAGATGCCTAGGAGGGGAAAGAATTCCCTATCGACGGGCCACACCCGTCGTATGTCCTATGCATTGACTAGGTAGAAGGAGTAATCTGTGGTAAAATATAGTCTATAAGAACAATCATGGAATAATTATTATGAAACGGAATAGAGCAAGACAAAATGCAACTTGTTTTTTAAAGTTTATAAACTCTGCTTCATATACATGAAAGTAAAGGTAAGCTGATAAAGTAGCATTATCTTTTTTTCGATAATCAAATTTAGATTTCAAAGGAATAACTCTTCCAATGCATGCTTTGATTAAAGCGGATGTTTTACTGATTTTTTTTCTCCGTGCATTCAGTGCAAAATGTGATAAAAATTAACTGATAGTTTGTAAAATCTATATGTAGGAATATTTGATACAAGTAGTTCTGCAGATTAATCTATAGCAGTTTGAATCTATGCCATTCAAAAGATATGTGATTTTTTTTCCTAGATAATGATGGTCGGTAAACACTTCTAATCTAAGGTCAACTAATTTAAGGTCTTTAATTTTCTAAAATATCTGAATGTGTCTGTGATTCCTAAGTACATATATATTCATTTAGTACTAAAAAAGTATAAGAGTTTTTTTTTTTCTAAAGTAAATATTCTAGGTATAATTGGTTTTGATTCACATTTTGCATGTTAAGGTCCAGATCGTGGTTCCCTCAATGGCTTGGTTAGACTTGTCAATGGGTCCTCTCCGTCCAATGGTCGACTTGAAGTCTACCATTCCGGTATCTGGGGTACGGTTTGTGGAGATAAGTGGGGAAGGACAGAGGCCGGTGTTATCTGTGCTATGATGGGATATTCAAGGTGACTATTTGCTTTGCAAAATTAAAGTTTCAATTTAGTGGAACACACTATAAATGTTTTGTATAATGTCAAATTCATTATACAGTCAAAACAATGTCAAATTCGAAGCATGAAGTTTTATGGCATCCCAGATAAACTGGTCAAAAGGGTAAATATCTCATATGAATCATTCCATGTCAAATTAATCCACACAACATTATGTAACATTTACATGTTGATTTATTTTGCTCATAAATTGTGTAGAAGAGGTGGTAACAGGTTGGTTAACGGCACACATATAACAATTACCGGTATTTGATTGGACAGATGTGCCTCTGAGAGTCTTAATACAGAGTTCAGGATTTGATCATCCTTAATTTGCTCAATTTTCATTTCTGCTACTTTTCTTACTGAGGCAATATGAGCTGTTTTAAGAAACTATAAGTTGAAACCAAAGCTTTCTTTCATTTTCTACTGAAAGTTAATTAAACAGGCTTATAGCATGGCCGTAGGAACCGGGGGATGCCCCCTAATAATTTTGCCGATATATATAACATTTTAGAAAATACAGCTACCATGACGAAATAATCAAAGTCCAACAGTCTTGTGCTGTAGCCTTTAACATTACTTATTGTCAATTAACAAAAGAATTTGTCGATACGATATACTGTAGATTGGCAAATAATTGCGATGGTTTTAATTTCGCTATGTTCGCGTTTTATCATTTTTCCGTGAAATTAAACACAGCGTGAATGTTATTATTAGTTTTAAAAACGTTAACATGCTTATATGAAATTTTGAATTAATTTCTTTGAGCGTGAAATTAAAACCATCGCAATTGGAACTTTTTAAGATATCGTGAATTTTTCATACCGTGGAAATAAAACATCTTACAGTATCCTGGTGAGCTTGACAAAAAAGAAACCATAGAGTCTGGCACATATGTTTCATATTTGGATATTTTACTTGAAAAAGATGTTATATGGTAATCTAACAATCAAGCTTGTACTGCCTATTGCCCTCGTCCAATAAAAAATGCAAGTGTAGCAGTAAGTTTAACCGTTTATTGCTCCGTGAGAAAATGGTGGAGATGATGACAATGGAAATGGTGATATTGGTTAGATCTGAAACATTACAATGAATCAAATAAGAAAAAGAGAAAACAATAGTTGACATTTATTTCATCCAAAAGTAAATAAATGTAACATGACGAATGGCTAGAACAAATGACTAGGACAATCATTCTATCATTGACCCTATGTATAGGCTTGAACTTGTGTATTATCAAATTGACATCTATCTTTATCAATCTATGTTTTACAGCATGCCAATAAATTTATGCATAATCTATGTACTTAACACAATCAATGTTTTACAACATGCCCTAAAATTTTCCCGCACTATTTCAATGCTATAAATGTTAACATTTCACATGAGATAATAATACTAGACTTGGAGGAAATTACTGACATATTTGAGACATATGTAACTGTGTATTCCAATACAAAAATGCCATATATTGAGACATAAAACCTATTAAATCTTCTAAATCATGAAAAGTGCAACTCGCACTTGTTATCTAAAAATAGATTCCATACACTACATCATAAACCAAGAGGTTTTACAAAATAATGACCAAATGCATACAAAATCATAAACCGTACAGATTGGATAATGAATATTTAGCATTGCAAACAATAAAACTTACTCCATTGTGCGTCCAAGTTGCAGAGAACGAGGTCAACAGATATGGTAAGAAGCTGCGAGCTGTGTCAACAATAACGAAAGGAAAATGTGGAATCAATATAAAAATAAAACCAAAACAACAAGTTGTGAGAATTCCGGATTGCTAAAATATGTGACAACACACTCCCCATCTTATATCTTAAGATATAACAATCTAAACTAAAATGTCCTATATTCACTAAGCATTGATCGAGTCGATACCAATCTGATTCTTCGCACCCACAAAGTTCGCCCCTCGATCCGATCTGTAGATCTTGATTGGCCCTCTAACTGCTGTCACTCCCCTCAGAGCATTTATGAAACTAGAGCTGCTCATTTCTTCGATTAGCTCGATGTGCACTGCACGAGTCGTTAAACAGGTGAAAATAACTGCCCAACGCTTACTTTGAGCAGCTCCACCTCGTGTTTTGCGGGTTGTGATGTCCCACGGCCCAAAAGTATCCACGCCGACTGCTGTGAAGGGGGGTCCAGGAACCAGACGATCTGTCAGCAAATCTTACATCCTCTGTTCTAGCATCTTTCCCCTGAGTTTCTGACAAAAGACACACTTTCCAATTAGAGATGTAACGATTCTCTTTGCTCTTATAATCCAGAAACCATTTGAGCGTATCTTTCCTTCTGTAAATTTCCGGCCCTGGTGAAAGGTTTTTTCGTGGTAATGCTTCACGAGAAGCATTGCTACGACTCCCTTAGGTATGATGATAGGATTCGTAGATGCGAGTCCCAGACTATCTCGAAGGCGATTTAATCGGCCACCAACCCTCAGCAGACCATCTTCATCTTAGTAAGGCGAGAGTGAAATGATGTGACTTCCTTTTTTGAGTGACAACCCTAGTCTCAGATTGTTGATCTCCTTGTAGTAGTGTTTTTGTTGTACTGTCTTAATCACAAATTTCTCTGCCTCTTTAAGTGCGACTGGAACTATTGCTTCCTGGCACCAATGCCATTCTTTGCAAGATGAGTCGGTTCCTTTGATGCGACACCGTGCATTGTGTTTCAAGATGGCAATCGCATTAACTAGCCCTTTCCATGTTGAGAATCTTGAGAATCGTTCATCCAGTGGTAAGTATGTAGAGACAGTGATCTGTAGCACCTGTACTCGGCGGATTTCCTTATCCGAATCTGGCTCAATGAGAGGAAACGTTTCTGATTCATCTTGTGATGTTTCTATTCTTTTTAAGATGTACTCCGGTCCTTTCAACCATATTTGTATGGCTGTCAAAATGTCCTGTGACACACCTCTTGTAGCAACATCTGCAGAATTTAAGTGGGTCGGCACATAATTCCATTGTTCTGGTGAGGTTACGTGACGAATCCTGGCTACCCTATTGCTAGCATAGGTGTAAAACCTCCGTGTGTTATTCTTTATGTAACCAAGAACAACCCTGCTATCCACAAAATATCTCATCTCAGTCGGTAGTATCTCAAGCTGTTCTGCAAGGAATTGCCCGATTTCTGTCGCCAGAACTGCCCCGCAGAGCTCTAAGCGTGGTATACTGTTACCAGCTGAAGGTGCCAATTTGGATTTGCCCATAATGAACCCCAAATGTTGTTGACCCATGTCATCTGTCGTCTTAAGATAAGCAGCTGCTGCTACTGCCTTCTCCGAAGCATCAGAAAAGATGACCACTTCCTGTAAATTCATCTGACTGTAAGAACTTGGTACATACATTCTTGGAATTTGAAATCCATCCAACAGATTCAAGTCGTCCATCCAATTCTGCCAACGTTTATGATGTGTTTCAGGAAGTTGATCATCCCAGTCAAAGCCTTGTTGACAAGTTTCTCTCAATAACATTTTTCCGTTAACAGTGAAGGGTGCCAAAATCCTATGGTATCAAAAATGCTGCTAACTGCTGAAAGCAATCCTCTCCTTGTGAATGAACTATTCAGTTTAGGGGCTGTGAAAACAAAATTGTCCGTATTCAAATCTCAAGATAAACCTAGACTCTGTTGTAAGGGCAATGCATCATCACTCAAATCTAAGTCCTTGAGATCCTTACCGAGGTCTTCCTTAGAAAATTGAGACATCACGTACTTGTTGTTCGATGCGATTTTGTGTAGTCGGATGTGGCCTTCATTCTGTAAGAACCGGTCACGGTAGCCTAGTGGTAGAGCGTTCGCTTCGTGATCGGGAGGCCCGGGTTCGATTCTCGATCGCGGCGCCGCGTCATACCTAAGACGTAAACAAAGGTAGTGACTGTTCCTTCGCCAAGCGCTCGGCATTAGAAGTGAAAGTCACGGGTCTTTCGGATATGACCTTAAAAACGTAGGTCCCGTGTCACGGTAGGCGCTGGCACGATAAAGAACCCTCACTGCTCAATAGCCCTGAGTGCCGAGTATAGGTCAAAATTTGAAGCCCTTCACCGGCATACGGTGACGTCTCCATATGAGTGAAATATTCTCAAGAGAGACGTTAAACAATATACAATCAATCAATCAATCATTCTGGTGCGTTCCAATAAACTCACAGCTGCTTCAGGTAAGGTTGTAGATTTCAGTGCATCATCCACATAGAAATTACAGGTAATAAACTCTCTGACATCAACATCAGCTTCTTGTACTGCTTTTCTCAGTCCATAAGTGGCTATGGCAGGGGACGGCCGATTTCCAAAAAAATGCACCGTGATACGATACTCAACCATTGGAGAATTGGGGTCATTGCCTTCGAACCAGAAGAACCGCAGAAAATCTCGATGCTCAGGTATGACAAAGAATCTGTAGAACATCTGTTCAATGTCCGCTGTAATTGCGCATTCGTCCTTCCTGAAACGTAGCAGTACTCCCAACAAGCTGTTGGTTAAATTTGGCCCCGTTAGCAGCACGTTATTCAGAGAAAGTCCCTTGTACACTACTGAGGAATCAAACACTCCCCTGATCTGGTTGGGTTTCTTCGGATGATATACCCCAAAAATTGGTAAATACCATCGCTCTTTCTCATCGTCCTGTAGAACAGGTGCTCGTTCTGCAGCTTCGCCTCTGAAGACCTTATCCGTAAAGGTAATGAAGTGGTTCAGTTTCTCTGGATTCCTTTTGAGACTTGACTCCAGTTGTTGAGCTCTTTGCAATACTTGTGGTCTGTTGTTAGGAAGCCGCGCCCTTTCACTTTTGAATTGTAGAGGTGCCATCCATACTCCGGAGGAGTCCTTTCTAAAAGTTGAGTCCATCAACTCTGTGAAGTTGAGGTCCTCGTAATACATCCCTATCTTCTCGTCATTTTGTGTTTTAACAAAAAGAGTCTTTCCAATGGAAGATTCAACCGGATGCTCACGCACAACAAGTTTCGAGTCACACGGGTTAAAAATCGTTCTCCTACCATTCACTAGTAAATTGGTTTTCAATACACTGATATTGTCTCTGTGGAACTTGCCGATACAAACTTCTCCCACGATCACCCAGCCTAAGCTTAACCTTTGAGAAAATGGTGCTCCATGTGGCCCTCTTATTTGATGTTGAACGTGGTGAACTTCAAGCAAATCACGGCCAATGAGTAACTGGACTTTGGCCTTAGGATCCAGAGGATGAAGCTGACAAGCGATATGTCTCAAATGAGGATGTGCCCTCGCTACTTCTGGAGTGGGAATTTCCGAGATATTGTTTGGAATATCGTTACACTCAATGACGGTTGGTAAGGTATGTCGGCTTATCCCATCCATTGATTTGACCATAATTCCTGTAGCTCGTCTGCCTGTTTTCTGTTCGGTACCTGCACATGTTGACAATGTGTAAGCAGCCTGAAAACCCTCAACTGAGAGCTGATCCAAAAGATCTGACGACGCTAGGGTCCTGTTACTAAGTTCATCCAAAAGAGCGTATGTCGTGATAGTCCTTTCAGGTTCCTTCTCCAAACACACCTTTAAGAGCACAGTCTTTGAACATGATCTTCCATTGAACTCTTCTCCACATGGTGAGGTGCATGATGCAACAACTTCTTTTGCCTTCTCCCCGCCATGAGAACTCGTCACTTCTGCACTGTCCTTAAGTGTGCGACTGCAAAAAGGTTCAGTAGCGTTCCTCCCTTCCATATGTAATGCAGTTGGATGCTGATGGCTTCTGCACTTGGTACATTCCTCAGATTGTTTACAGTCTGTCATTAAATGTGTTGTAGATGCACAGCATTTATAACAAATGCCCTTTCTTTTCAGGAAGTCTCTTCTTTTCTTAATATCCCATTGCAAGAATTCTCGGCACTGGTTCAGTGAGTGTTGTTTCATGTGCACTGGATACATTTTGTCTGGACTGTTACTCACATTGGCCTTCACATCTGTCTGTCTAGCGATGACAGGTTTCTGGTTTCCAGTCGAGTATGAAAAGGCATTTGATTTTAATGCGTTAGTTTCAAATGTTTGAAAGAATGCTGGATCATTGCAAATTTTGCTCATTTCCTTCACAAAGTCTAGCACAAATGAGAATGGTGGATATGGAACATCATGTTGTTTCTTGTAGTTGGCTGCTCTCATGGTCCATTTTTCCTGAAGGTTATATGGCAGTTTGTTGATAATTGGAGATACGCCAGATGATGTGCTGAAATACGCAAGCAACATTGAGTATCGTGGATTTCCCATCAATGCTTCTATCTCGATCATGATATCCACCAACTCGTACAACTTCTTATTGTCTTTATTTCCAAGCCTCGGAAAGGAGTTGAGCTTGTTTTTGATAGAAGCCTCGACCATCTCAGGGGCACCAAATCTTTCGTCTAGACGCTCCCAGATTTTTTCTACTCCCCATCTAGGGTCAGAACCTATTGAAGTCCTTATAGTTTTGGCTTGCCTTGAAGAATCTGGTCCAAGCCAACGAATTAACAGGTCCAATTCTTCTGAAGGATTAACTCTTTTCCCCCTAATGCATTACATCCTTTACCCCCTGATGCCACCATTTGACGCTATGCCCCATTTCCCTGATGCCACCATTTGACGCATACACACAACAACCCTAAATTAGCTCTGTGATTTCCCCAGTTTCAAAATAAATTCAACTCTAAATGATAGCCAATCATGTGTATTACACATTAGGTAATGTTACTATAAATAGTGAAGTCACAGCTTGGTGTGAATTCAAGAGAGATATACCTGTGTGAAAACAATAGCACCCAGTGTGTATACAACAACTTGAACAAGAAATTGGACCTTGTCACAAACAAAATACAAACTTAATATTGCATTTTATGTAACATACCTTGGATTGTATTAGCATTCACAATGTTTTTACATCAGTTATAAAGTTGAATTTAAAAGAAATAAAAAATTTTTACAATGAAAATTAAAAGGAAAAACATAAAAGAATCTTTAACAAGAACAACAATAGAAGACACAGATTTCCCATGTGTTTTATGAGTACTAAATAATCTACTTTCAGCATTATTTTTCATCAGGACATTAATTTAGATAAATATTAATTTATTTTCCCCAAGACTTTTGCAAGAAATGGTAAACTAAATATATAAAATATTTATAAACAACATGAACATGCCTGTTTGACATGATTGTGAAGTTTAGTTGGCTCAAGTTGAAGATAATTACCTATCATTATTAATCTATCTTAATTAATATTAATTAAACAAAAAATAATGAGCCTTTTAATTGGTTTGGTATTATATTTTTAGTTTACTGGTATGTTTTATAGAAAATTTCTCTCATAGAAAGGATAATGTGAAGATAAGTTGTGAAAAAATTTATTTCACCTGGTTTCACCTATATATTGTTAATTGTAGATTAATTATTCTCAAAAAATTATATGACAATACTAAAGTTCAATCCATTCCCCAAACATTGATAGATAATATGTGACACTTTGATGATGTTTAGGTACTTAATTAGCATGTTCTAAATGTAAAGGTCACTCATTTCAAGTCAGTCAAAATGGCTTCAGGGGGCAGCCAGATAAACACTCTAGGGAAATCGCAAGTGCGTCAAATGGTGGCAACAGGGGGAAAAGAGTTAACTTTCAGATCATGCACGATTTCTTTGAAATTCACTTTCCAAGTAGAGTAATGTTCTGGCTTCTCATCAAAAACTTTGAGTCGTGTCATCAAAAGGTCTTTCTTTAGGAGGAAAGATGTAAGCTCTGATGCCACACTGTTATCGTTGTTTGGTGTATGACGACGAAATGGATCTCGGTCACAGGGGTCGGATGTGATGTAAGGCAAGTTAGAGAGTCCATTATGTAAAGGATGAACTGTAGGATTATGAAAATGTTCAGCCACATATCGTTCAGTACGACTCTTTTCCGTTGGTAATCGCACAGGAGGAGGGGGAGAGTTGTCCCAATCTTCTCCAATTGATGAAGCCCTTGCCTCTGTTTCTAATTCGATAGCCTCCTTTTTCAAACTAATAACATTTAATTCTGCGTTCAACTTCTCCTCTTCTCTTTTATGTCTAATTTCTGCCAATTGTTTTTGAAATCCAGCTTCCTCTTCAGCCAACTTTACCTTTGCCTTTATTTTTTCCAACTTAATTTGAACCTTGGTTTCCCGTGATGCAGAAGATTCAGCAGTGGTGTTAGCAATAGACTTCGCATCTGCATTCCTGATTATTCTGATCTGCGTTAAGGCAGATTTGAACATCCTACCGCAGTTTGATAAAGTTTGTTCAAGTACACACAACTCATGGTCACTTTCATCAGTTCTTGTCCCTTTGAGAAATTCAATGTAATTCGAACACACTGCGACGTAGTGGTCGTAATGCTTTTGAAGGTCAGACTACATAATGTCGACTGTGCTGCCGTCTGCTTCACAAAGGTTTTCCAAAATCTTCTGAACATCATCCTATGCCTTCTCTGTCTTATTTCTGTGAAAAGAGTTCCTATCACTATATTGTCCTGATCCCTTTTCTATTAATTTCCTTGTCCGTTCCTTGTCCTCTTCTGTACCCATCTCTGATATCGCTGTGTTCTGCTATAAGGGAATCTAACTGTACTGCCTATTGCCCTCGTCCAATAAAAAATGCAAGTGTAGCAGTAAGTTTAACCGTTTATTGCTCTGTGAGAAAATGGTGGAGATGATGACAATGGAAATGGTAATATTGGTTAGATCTGAAACGTACAATGAATCAAATAAGAAAAAGAGAAAACAATAGTTGACATTTCATCCAAAAGTAAATAAATGTAACATGACGAATGACTAGAACAAATGACTAGGACAATCATTCTATCATTGACCCTATGTATAGGCTTGAACTTGTGTATTATCAAATTGACATCTATCTTAATCAATCTATGTTTTACAGCATGCCATCAAATTTATGCATAATCTATGTACTTAACACAATCAATGTTTTACAACA
Organism: Saccostrea glomerata; assembly: GCA_003671525.1. Classification (NCBI taxonomy): domain Eukaryota; kingdom Metazoa; phylum Mollusca; class Bivalvia; order Ostreida; family Ostreidae; genus Saccostrea; species Saccostrea glomerata. The sequence continues at coordinate 29,743 of PRKT01000684.1, forward strand.
TGCCCTAAAATTTCCCCGCACTATTTCAATGCTATAAATGTTAACATTTCACATGAGATAATAATACTAGACTTGGAGGAAATTACTGACATATTTGAGACATATGTAACTGTGTATTCCAATACGAAAATGCCATATACTGAGACATAAAACCTATTAAATCTTCTAAATCATGAAAAGTGCAACTCGCACATGTTATCTAAAAATAGATTATACACGCTACATCATAAACCAAGAGGTTTTACAAAATAATGACCAAAGTAAGTAAGTAAGTAAGTAAATTTTATTTAAACTCGGCATTGTATACATTACATAACAAGAAACATGAGCTCTGTAGAGCTTTTAAACCGACTATCACAGTTAAAATAACACAAGAAAACATTTACAACATAAATTAACATACAGAAAACACATGTACATATATACACATACATATGACAGATAAAACGTATTTTAAGAATTTAACAAATTATAAGAATTTATAATTTCATTAGAATAAGTTAGAGAAAAAAATAGACAAATTGAAAAGCAATATGATTGCATTAAGAGGAACAAAAAATAAATATAATGTGAGTATTATAAATAAATAAATAAAAGTCATATGATAGTAATAAAAATTAAGCACTAAGTTTAATCCATAAATTCAGATAAAAAAATAACTTATTGTATTATTATCAATAATAATAAATAAATAAAAAAACAATAAATAAATAAATTTGAAAGTTTAGAAAATTAAAAATTCACACAGACATAGCTAAACCAAATTGAGAAAGAAGAAGGAGAAAAAAAAAAAAAATAAAAAAAAAAAATAATAATTTAAAAATAATTCATGTTCCTCATCAATACACATCCTGCCTAGTGATTGGGTCAGTCCCTACCTACATAGGCGAGATATGCATTGTTGTGAGGGTAAAGAAAAAAAGAATAAAAGAAACACTAGAAAACAATAAAATAAAATGAGTTGGTATCATTAAAGCAAATGAAAGATTTCAAAAATAAATGAAAATTCAACTGTTTCTAAACTAAGTGAATAAATAACAGATAAACATCGTCTCATCAGCTATGCAGCCCCACGCTGTGGTTTCTGCAGGAACTGCATTTGCATTTACCCCCGTCCATGTCTCAATGAAAGTTTTAAATTGGCTGAGGGTAGAAAGTTCCCTAGCATGATTTGGTAGTGAATTCCACAGCGTAGCAGCCGTATAGCTGAATGACTGTTTTCCATACCTAGTGGTTCTTGGCCTAGGCAATTCCAGAGTCTTTTGATACCTAAAATTGTATGTGGAATTTCGCTGTTGAACTAAATCTTGCAGGAACAGTGGGCTTTGATTGTTTATAATTTAAAAAAAATTCGCCTGATTTTCAGTGAGGGGAGGTTTGATTTTTCTAGAAGCTGGTCATAACTGCTTGTGTAGTCATTATATATGAATCTTAGTGCTCGCTCTTGAATTTTTTCTATTTTTTTGCAATTTGTTGACCAAATGCATACAAAATCATAAACCGTACAGATTGGATAATGAATATTAAGCATTGCAAACAATAAAACTTACTCCATTGTGCGTCCAAGTTGCAGAGAACGAGGTTAACAGATATGGTAAGAAGCTGCGAGCTGTGTCAACAATAACGAAAGGAAAATGTGGAATCAATATAAAAATAAAACCAAAACAACAAGTTGTGAGAATTCCGGATTGCTAAAATATGTGACAACACAAAGCTATATATGATAAACGTGAAGAATTTAACTTTTCTTTTTAGTTTAGTTTTTAAAAGCTTAAATGCAAGTGGCCCCAAACTGCCCTAAAAGACAAAAGGGTTGATGATTTGAATACGCAAGTTTCGAGATTATCTCCCTTGGTGCGCTCTTTCGTTGAGGAGGGGGGTTTCGTTGCCGCGTAAACAAAAAGGTTGGACAAATATTTGATATTCATATATGGGATGCATTGTATCATCAATATACTGGTTTATCATAACTACATGATTGTCAGGATGCACTCTACAAATTGAATATAACCGAATTAATTTAAAGACGTCATTTTTTAAAGCTAAAAAATCGTAACAAAAAAGAAAATGTCGGTTGATGTGGGAATTTTCAGACGAGGGAGGAAATTTGGACCACGGTACACATGCATCTGATCATTGTACGTAGGCGATCTAAATGACACATTGATTCTTTTTCCTTATTATAACTTCAAAAAACCCACAGACTTCTTTTTAAAAAGTTTGTACAATCAAGAAAATTGGTTACTTTTTATTAAGACTACATCGTTTCTTTCGTTTTCAAGTACCAATAATTTAAAGTAGATTTGTAAATATGCATAGTTGAACTTGATAAAATCATCAAATTCATCACTACTTTATATCATTATCTTTTTATAACATTTAATAAATTTTAAAACCCATAAATATTGTTCATTTATTTATGCACGTTTGTATGCAGAAACAACCTGTCCCACCTCCATGCCGAAATGGATACTTTTTGCGCCTCTATCGTAGGAGAGTTACAATCTCGAAACTGGCGTAATTTCTTTGATTTATTGTGGATTTTTCACCTTTAAATTTAAACTTTCATTTTTGCCCTGGGGGTTATGATTTGAACACAATTACTTTTGCAGCAATCTATCTTCATCACTTGAATACGGAGTATGAATCTCAGTTGATTCGATACACAAGAGCATGCTCTACGTATGAACAATTTCTAAAATCGGATAAAATATTGACAAACAACTTAATGAAACAAGAATATCAGCAGTCTCGATTAAAGTCATCATTTCGTAAATTCTATGGTTGATACAATGACCTCTCAAAAAAAATAAAATTAACAACGAGTTAAATGTCGACTGATGTTTTTCATACTAATTGTTAGGCCATTATTTATACACTGAATTGACAACGGATTTCCCCGTTGTTTCCTGATCCTGACAAGCAGAACACTGCGCGTGTGACTGGTCGGCAGGGGATGCTCCCTCCTCCATGGCACCTGAATTCACTTCTGATGTTTTGGAGATTTGTGTTTGGACTGTTCCTGTTTTATGGACTTTTGATCTTGAATACTGTTCGTTATCTTCATTGTTTCAAGATATATATATTCTTTTTACTTTAAAGAATGGTGTTTTCTCCTGACATGTCTTAAAGTAACTTTATTTTTATATCTTGTGTACTATGTTACACATTATGTACTACGGTGATCATTGACATTTTCTCTTCACGTATTTTATATTTTATTATATGTGGTACTAAAGTATTGTCTATTATGCTTCCAGTACTCTGTTTCACTCTATGTTCTGGATAAAAAACAAATGTGCACACTTAGCCAAATATGTAAGCATTTTTTAAAAAAACATTTAGCTAATTTTTCACCAAATATAGGTCAAGATGGTTTATATATAGGTTCATATATGAAACATATGGAGATAACGAACTGTACTCAAGACCAAACCATAAAACAATATAAAATAGGAGCAGAGCAAACACGAACCTCCAAAACATCAGAGGTGGGATCAGATACCATGGAGGAGTGAGCATCCCCTGCAGACCGGTCATACCTGTTGTGTTTTCCACAAGAGACCCATGTGCCAAATTGATAACCTGAGTAGCTTTCACCATGCTGTTGTTTACCAGATCTCCCCTTAGTAATACATATTGTGACCCCACCCTACTCCACGGGTCATACATGTAAAATCTACACTATCCCTGGATGCTTTTGCATAAGTTTCAGCTTTTCTGGCCAAGTAGTACATGAGAAAAGGATAATAATGATATTCTTTTAATAATAAAACGCATTTTTCATTTTTAAAAAAATTCCTCAATTTGCCTCTCTCGGCACATGAAATTCCTCTTTTTTAGCAAATTGACGTCGTGTTGACAAGTTCATCGTGATCCGTGATTTGTTTATAAACATCTGTATGGAATTTAATTAGCAACATTTTTTAATGCATTGATAAGTTTTATTGTTGTTTATTATGCTAATACAATTTAGAGATGCAAATTATTTCATCTTCTAGTATTATAAGGAAAACATAGAAAGTTTTATTTTTGTGTGACGTCATAGTAAACTTTTCCCGTATGAATTAAGCCCCGCCCCCTTTTTTCAGCCTGAACAATGCTGCGTTGTTCCTAGGAGGATTTTTGTTAATTCCTAAATTTTTCATTGTAAACCTTTGATTCCAAATTATGGCCCTGTCCTTTCCCTTGGGTCATGATTTGAACAATTTAAGCCCCAAGATGCTTTGATGCTTTTAAATAAGCTTCAGTTTCTCTGGCATAGTGGTTCTTGAGAAGAATTTAAAAAAAAAATTACTATGTATTTTTATGCCAAACTTTGATTCCCAATTGTGGCCCCACCTTATACCCGGGGGTCATGATTTGAAGAATTTAGAATCTAAACTACCTCTTGATGCTTCTACATAAGTTTAAGCTTTTCTGAAAGTTTCTGAGAAAAGGATAATATATATAGTTTTTTTTAAGAGTTGGATGAAAAACTTGCGATTCCAAATTGTGGCCCAGCCCTAAGTCCCTCCCCCCTTATTGAAGCTGTTGGTTGAATTCCAATGGGCTGGATTTATTATGTTTCTAACCCTGGGTTTATGTGTCTAGAATGTAATCCTTAGGCTTATTTTATGCTTAAGTTTAGATGGCTGATTACAATGCATAAGACCAAAATATTGCAATGGTCAAATACACACCTTCAATTTGTCAGCTTTATGTATATTGAACAGGTGGAGCTATAATGAAATCAATCTTAAAAACAAGATCCTTTGAGTAATTGCCTTTTAATTTTTACAATTTGCTACTTGCACTGAAGATTGATTTATTGTATGTTGTTTAACGTCACTTTCCAGAATTTTTCATTCATATGGAAACATCATCGTATGCCGGTTAAGGGCTTCAAATTTAGTATATTTAAATATATACTCGGCACTGAGCAGTATGGGTTCTTTATCGTGCCAACGCCTACCGTGACATGGAACGTACGTTTATAGCTCACCTGAGCCAAAGGCTCAAGTGAACTTTTCTGATCACATTTTGTCCGGCGTCCGTCTGTCCGTCTGTCTAGCTGTCTAGGTGTCCGTCTGTCAAAAACTTTTCAGATTTTTTACTTCTTCTCAAGAACCGCTTGACCAATTTCAACCAAACTTGCCACAAAGTATCCTTGGGTTAAGGGGATTCCAGTTTGTTCAAATGAAGGGCCAAGCCCCATTCAAAGGGAAGATAATAGAAAATAACTGAAAAATTAATTGCATTATTCAAAAATCTTCTCAAAAACCTCTGTGCCAGTAAAGATGAAACTTATGTTAAAGCATCCTTAGGTAGTGTAGATTCAAGTTTGTTCAAATCATGACCCCAGGGGGTAGGGCGGGGCCACAATGGACGATCAAAGTTTCACATAGGAATATACAGGAAAAATCTATAAAAATTTTGATTGGTCTTCTTTATACGGTAGGATCCTAAGGTAGTTAAGATAAAGATTTGCTAAAATCATGAACCCCAGGAATGGGTGGGACCACAAAAGTACTAAAATACATAATAACATATTGGGAAAAAAGCCACAGATAGTCAAAATAATATGTAAGCAACCTTAGTTAGTGTAGATTCAAGTATGCATAGATTCAAGTTTATTCGACCCCCCCCCCCTTTAGGATCGGGACCACTTAGGCATTTACTGAATTGATTTTCCCAGCCACAGTGCTCTGGTGAGCGATGTGGCCCATGGGCCTCTTGTTCGGGTCATATGACACTGCGCCGCGAACGAGAATCGAACCCGGGCCTACGATCACGAAGCGAACGCTCTACCACTAGGTTACCGTGGCCGGTTACTACTTGTAGGAAAAGATTGAAACAAATTAAAAATTATGTGTTTAGTCTTTAAAATACCCATACTACCTGTACAATCAGTTTATAATTATGTGTACATGACATAAGCTACATCTTGGAATAATTATCCTTACTGAATAGATACTCCCAAATCTGGTATATTCAAATGTCATGCAGATGCAGCACTCCGCGCAGAATACACTCTTCTATTGATAACCCTATGAAATATATGCTTTTTCCAAAAAAAATCATTTTTTTTCAACCGAGGAGTCAGACCCTAATTGTCTTACAATAAAATTTATTCATTTCACAAAGAATGAGTGCATTTTAGTACGTCATTTGGCACCTTTCCGGCTACCCATTTTAAAGCTGACATGAATTCTTAAAAACGCAACATTTTCATCTCTGTACGACTTGTTTCATACAAACGATAGCCATATCCCGCCATATTTCTTTCAGATACCTTGTCTCATTGTAACGATATTATACCCAAATGCGCTCCTTACACTTGAATGATTTTTTGCTTGGCTATCGACTATTGCACATCTCCGATGGTAAAGCATTTGAGAACTCATGAAGTGATCAAGACATTTCAAAACCACAACAAACAACATGATAATCATATTTCTGAATAATTATTGATTTGAATCAAATGTAAAAAGAAAAAGAAAAAAATGCAAGTTTTGAAGAAAAATTTAGTTGCACGAGTACGCATGTTTATAGTGCGCCAATTTATGCAGAAATAAAAAGCAGTAAAATCCGTAAACACATTTTGAAATTATTATCCTTTGAATGGAACAAAACAACCAGCGTCTTTGATTTGCAGGTCCTATGCAGTTGATGCATATCGAGAAAAACTCGTCAAATGCTTTAAACGTACCCATACCTGGTTATAAAATTACTGCAAGGGTCGAAGATGTGCTAAAGTCAAGTGATATACACACTGAATTCCATTTATCAAAATATGCATCACAAAAAAAGAAATAAACTCCATAACAAGAGGCCCATGGGCCACATCGCTCACCCGAGAATTGTGAGTAGGAAAAATGAGAAATTGAATTACAATACTATTGAAAAGTTAAAATCCAAAAGTTTGGCCCCGCCCTACCGCCGGGGGTCATGATTTGAACAAACTTAAATCCACACTACCTGGGGATGCTTCCATATAAATATTAGCAATTATGGCTTTGCCGTTCTTAAGAAGAAGATTTTTAAAGAATTTTCCTACATATTTATATATAAAACTGATGTTGGCCATTGTGGCCCCGCACTACCCCCGGGGGTCATGATTGGAACAAACTTGAATCTACAATACCTGGGGATGCTTCCATATAAATATGAACAATTATGGCATTGCCGTTCTTAAGAAGAAGATTTTTAAAGAATTTCCCTATATATTTCTATATAAAACTTTGGTCGGCCATTGTGGCCCCGCCCTACCCCCGGGGGTCATGATTTGAACAAACTTGAATCTACACTACCTGGGGATGCTTCCATATAAATATGAGCAATTTTGGCACTGCCGTTCTTAAGAAGAAGATTTTTAAAGAATTTTCCTATATATTTCTATACAAAACTTTGGTCGGCCATTGTGGCCCCGCCCTACCCCCAGGGGTCATGATTTGAACAAACTTGAATCCCCTTCACCCAAGGATGCTTTGTGGCAAGTTTGGTTGAAATTGGCCCCGTGGTTCTTGAGAAGAAGTCGAAAATGTGAAAAGTTTACAGACAGACAGACGGACAGACGGACGCCGGACAAAATGTGATCAGAAAAGCTCACTTGAGCCTTCGGCTCAGGTGAGCTAAAAACTAAATAGTAAACACACTGTCACTAATCTGTATAGTCAAGCACGTCCAAATACACTTAGACCGTGCTGATCAGATTTTGGTCAGGGAAAATACCACAAGTGGAAAGAGAAGTTATTTGGTATTTGCGAGGCTGAAGTGGGGGGGGGGGGGGGGGGTAAAGTATTATAACTGTTGTTCCTTATGTATAACTGAAAATTGTCTATCTAGTTCTAATAAACATTCTATATATAGTCTGTGAATGCTTTGCATCGAAGAATTCATTTGTAAATTATAAATGATTATTTTAGTACTAATCTCAAATCTAAACCAAGTCATTTGAGGTACGGTAATTATTTAGTTCAAATCTTAAAAGCAATTAAGCAGAATACAATTTTTTATATGTATATCTATACGTTCTTGAACTCACACGCGGAGAAAGGCCATCTCCTGATTAGATTGACATTTAGGCATTTGTATTTTTAGGAAGGGGGGGGGGGAAGAAATAAAAAAACATGACCGTTATGTAAATATACTTCGAAGATTGACATTTCTGCCGAATTCAATTTTGAGAATTGTTTAATGTCTCACTCCGACCACAAAGGAGTGTACTGTTATAATAATTTTGTAGTTACAGGAAGTCTTTCGAGATTTCAGTATCCTTGCGTAATATTTATTTTCAAAATTATTTGCATTTTTAAAAATCAACCCCAGCGAGCTTTCCACCTTTGAAATTTTCCCTGACCAAATAAACTGATCAGCATGGACCACGTGTGTTCAGGTGCTATGTAGTGACAATTTTATACTGTTTAGATAGCAATGGAATACATGACTTCTGAGATTCATATTTCGATAAAAGTAAAATAGAATAATTCTTTCGACATGTACACATTTATAGTAACAAAAGCAGTATTCATGAAGTTATATACTTCTAATAATTTTTGTTCTATGTGTATAATTACAGGTATGTGTATATATCATAAGATGACAACAATGAAGTTTGTTCTTCATCAGTATTACAACTGATGTATGATAGCTAGTACATATTCTTTATGACCATTTGACTCATGCCCTGGTACCCTTAATAGCTTGGCTAGGTAATGAGGTAATGTCAGGAGCCATTTTCTTCTGGCAAGGGGAATATGTAGCCAGGTGTTAGATCTTGGGTCCACCTATTTGTGGTTAGTGTCTTCATTGTTTGTCTGACTTCATTGTCATTCGCTATCGGTGTCACGTGATTTGGTGATAGAGAGAAAGGGATGTATGAGAGAGTGAGTTATATTCATTACTAACAAAACCTGTTTTAAACTTCCTGCCCGCCGATACCCATATCGATGCACACCGTCAAGGTAGAAGCACGATTTGATATAGCCTATAGATTGATGTAGACTGGTAATGTGTTATGTATATTCATAATTTATAATATATTTAAATAATTTAAATGTTTAGTTCATGAAAGATTTGGAGAACGGATATTTAAAGTTAGTGAACTGTGTGTAAAGTTTGACTGTTTAGTATTTTGTATGAATGTTGTAGGTTTATTCTCCATATATAAAATATCAAAATCCAAGAACCGACGAGTTACATTTGAATCCTCTTTTGTTGTATACTCAGGTTATCGTTAAGGCCCATGAACCTCTTGTTCTAGAATCTCAGTAGAAATTGGAAGTACAGTATACGTAGCTTGATGAATAAGTTTAGGAATTGCTAGCGTTTATGTCCCTATAAACGAAACAACAACTGTTATAATATAGAAATGATAACAAAGATACACATAATTTTGAATACTACCAAAAATATGAGAATAAAATGTTTTCCTCCCCATTTCAGAGAAAACGCCAGATCATATTTCTCAGATCGGTATGGAGCAGGATCAGGGCGGATCTGGTTTACTGATGTCAAGTGTATTGGGAAAGAAATTGATATAGCAATGTGTTCACACTCATGGTGGGGATATACCAGAAGTCAATGCACGCATAAAGAAGATGTAGGAGTGCATTGTTCAGGTAAATGTTTGTATGACATGACTATGTTATAAATCTTATACGTAATACTGCGGATGATTTTTAATAAAGTAATTTAGTTGAAATCAGTAATCTTATTTGTAATATTATTTAGTAACGTAATGGCAATGTTTAGGGTTTCTACATTTCTTTATGATTAACATTTGATAATATTATACTTTTATGTAAATTACTTAAATCTGATTCGTCAAGAAACATTTGATAAAAAACACTACTACCCGCTGAATAATGAAGCCACGCCCTCCTGCGTAGCAACAGTCAACATTGCTTGACGACTCGTGTATTCTAAAAAATAGCGACTGCGCGGAATTTATGCGCGCAAGGTTCACTGTAATAAGTATTTGTATAAAACATTCAGTATAATATAATAAATATCGCATGTAGTTGAGTGTAACATTGAAAATTTTCACCCCTCGAAAACCATTGTCAACCTCGGCTGCGCCTCGGTTGACAATGCATGGTTTTCTTGGGGTGAAAATTTTCAATGTTACACTCAACTACATGCAATATTTATATACTGTGAGACATATGATATTTTCATTCGGTGAAAGAACGATTAAAACGTAAATATATGAGTCAAATCAATATTCCTTTCCCTTGTGTCCAGTGTCCAGGCCGAAAAGTTGAATTATTTAGTCATTAACTGAAAACACATATATCTGAGAAAATCTTCTACTTTATTTATGGTATTGAGAGAATAAAGAATATGGAGATAACAAACGGTATTCAAGCTCAAAAGTCCTTAACAGGAGCAGAGCAAACAGGGGCCTCTAAAACATCGGAAGTGTACCGGTAATGATGTGCCATGGAGGAGTGAGCATCCCCTGCCGACCCGCTTTGTGTATCTTGTCATGATTGAGAAATAAGTTCTAGGGCTGGGCAATAATATCGATATTTCAATATATTGCAATACAATGACAAAAGATATCGTATTGCAATACGATTTTGAAATATCGATATATTGGCAATATGCTTAGATTAAGGAATTTTGTCATTAAAATGATTCAATATAAAAAAGGACTTGTGATAGTTTGTTATTAAACCAAACAGAAGTTGCTTTGTGGAAACATTTAAGAGCATAACTTAAATGAAATCAACAAGATTTTTTTTTCCGTGTTGGTAACTTATCATAGTTATGTACATTCTGCATGTAATTTAAGGTAAATATAGTAAGAAAATGCCATTTATACTACATTGAAAATATTGCAATACATATCGCAATACAGTTAAAAATATCGCAATATATCGCAATACGAAATCTCGGGCCAATACCCAGCCCTAGAAATAACGGAAAATATGGTCGAGACCTCAGTGTGTCATATTTGCCTAACGATTAGTATGGAAAACGTCAGTCCACATTTGACTTAAAGATAGATTGTATTAGTATTTGTGGACCGGATAAAAGGGATAAAAGATAGAATCTTTGCAGAACATTTACTACTGTACTTACTGGAAACTGTTTTGCATCTTTGTTTATAAGTATTTTTATAATTTTTGGAATCCAATATAGATGTGGTATTAAAATTTATTTTGGTTGTTGGGGTTATGAAAAATATTCAAAACTGTATGACTTTTGGTTTTGAAGAATATAATAAATGGCACTAATAATATCATCCGGCAAAGACCTGGACATAAGGAAGCAAGTTGGGTTATAAAAAATACAAAACAATAGTTTAGCTTTCTTTTTAGCTCACCTGAGCCGAAGGCTCAAGTGAGCTTTTCTGATCACATTTTGTCCGTCGTCCGTCTGTCTGTCCGTCTGTCTGTCTGTCTGTCTGTCTGTCTGTCTGTCTGTCCGTCTGTCTCTCTGTAAACTTTTCACATTTTCGACTTCTTCTCAAGAACCGCTTGGCCAATTTCAACCAAACTTGCAACAAAGCATCCTTGGGTAAAGCGGGTTCAAGTTTGTTCAAATGAAGGGCAACGCCCTCATTCAAGGGGAGATAATTGGGAATTAATAAAAATTTTGTAGCATGTTTTAAAAATCTTCTTCTCAAGAACCACTGTGCCAGAAAAGATGAAACTTATGGGGAAACATCCTCAGGTATTGTAGATTCAAGTTTGTTCAAATTATGACCCCTGGAGGTAGGGCGGGGCCAAAATGGCCGACTCAAGTTTTACATTGAAATATATAGAAAAATTCTTTAAAAATCCTCTCAATAATGACAAAGCCATAATTCATCATATTATATGGAAGCATCCTCAGGTATTGTAGATTCAAGTTTGTTCAAATCATGACCCCCGAAGGTAGGGCTGGGCCAGAATGGCCGACCCAAGTTTTACATTGAAATATATAGGAAAATTCTTTAAAAATCTTCTCAAGATTAGCAAAGCCATAATTGATCATATTTATATAGAAGCATCCTCAAATAGTGTAGTTTCAAGTTTGTTCAAATCATGACTCCCGGGGGTAGGACGGGGCCAAAATGGCCGACCAAGTTTTTACATAGAAATATATAGGAAAATTCTTTAAAAATCGTCTTCTCAAAATAAGCAAATCCATGATTGGTCATGGGACTACTTTTGGATTTAAACTTTTCAATAATAAACCAATTTCTACTTTTTCCTTACCACAGTGCTCAGGTGAGCGATGTGGCCCATGGGCCTCTTATTTAGTTTTGTTTTTATTTCTAAGACGTGAAACGGAAGAAATTAAAAAATTGAAAAGTGTGCCTTAAACTTATTAAATCATATCTCATATACTAAAGAGAAGGACACCGTGTATTGCTGAATTAATTGGTTATACTGAAAATAATAACTCTTTTCTTGTTCATTTTTTGAATAACAATTGATTTTTTGTTTGCTTTACTGATTAAAACATGGTGTTCTCATTTCAAAATTAAATCATGCATTAATCTCTGAAATAAAGCTTAATTAGAATTTCTCAAAATTGTTAATTATGACATATTTCTATGTCCACAAAATACTTGATACAATATCGTGTTTACCTGCAGGCATGTTTACGAAGCTATCTTAGGACTAAGAAACGTCTTAAGATATACTTACGACAATTCTTAAGACTAAGTGGGGTTTTCGAAAGTATCGCAACTTAAGAAAGTTCTTAAGAATTATCTTAAAGTTACGACAACTTTAGACATATCTTAAGTCTATCGTAAGTAGAAATAGCTGCATCCATGTTTTTGTTGACTCGAAGAAATCGTCGTATCAGACGTGAATGAGTATTTAAAGATATAGGAAGAATTCGAAAGACTGATTACTAGTATGTCGGGACCGTTAACGACAGCTGTAAAAATTATATACCACTGTAATATAAAGATTTCGTTAAATTTAATGTTAAAAGAGACTATTAATTGTTGTTGATATGTTCATGAAAACAAATGTAAAACAGTTTGACTGATTAACGATATTGCGCACTATTTCATTTAAAAGAGGTATTTATTTTTATTTTCTAAGCCCCCCCCCCCTCCTTGACGCCGCTTTTCTGATCACATTTTGTCCGTCGTCCGTCTGTCTGTCTGTCCGTCTGTCTCTCTGTAATCTTTTCACATTTTCGACTTCTTCTCAAGAACCGCTTGGCCAATTTCAACCAAACTTGCAATAAAGCATCCTTGGGTAAACCGGGTTCAAGTTTGTTCAAATGAAGGGCAACGCCCTCATTCAAGGGGAGATAATTGGGAATTAATAAAAATTTTGTAGCATGTTTTAATAATCTTCTTCTCAAGAACCACTATGCCAGGAAAGATGAAACTTAAGGGGAAACATCCTCAGGTAGTGTAGTTTCAAGTTTGTTCAAATCATAACCCCCGGGGGTAGGGCGGGGCCAAAATGGCCGACCAAAGTTTTGCATAGAAATATATAGGAAAATTCTTTAAAAATCGTCTTCTCAAGAATGACAAAGCCATTATTCATCATATTTATATGGAAGCATCCTCAGGTAGTGTAGATTCAAGTTTGTTCAAATTATGACCCCTGGAGGTAGGGCGGGGCCAGAATGGCCGACCCAAGTTTTACATTGAAATATATAGAAAAATTCTTTAAAAATCCTCTCAATAATGACAAAGCCATAATTCATCATATTATATGGAAGCATCCTCAGGTATTGTAGATTCAAGTTTGTTCAAATCATGACCCCCGAAGGTAGGGCTGGGCCAGAATGGCTAACCCAAGTTTTACATTGAAATATATAGGAAAATTCTTTAAAAATCTTCTCAAGATTAGCAAAGCCATAATTGATCATATTTATATAGAAGCATCCTCAAATAGTGTAGTTTCAAGTTTGTTCAAATCATGACTCCCGGGGGTAGGACGGGGCCAAAATGGCCGACCAAGTTTTTACATAGAAATATATAGGAAAATTCTTTAAAAATCGTCTTCTCAAAATAAGCAAATCCATGATTGGTCATGGGACTACTTTTGGATTTAAACTTTTCAATAATAAACCAATTTCTACTTTTTCCTTACCACAGTGCTCAGGTGAGCGATGTGGCCCATGGGCCTCTTATTTAGTTTTGTTTTTATTTCTAAGACGTGAAACGGAAGAAATTAAAAAATTGAAAAGTGTGCCTTAAACTTATTAAATCATATCTCATATACTAAAGAGAAGGACACCGTGTATTGCTGAATTAATTGGTTATACTGAAAATAATAACTCTTTTCTTGTTCATTTTTTGAATAACAATTGATTTTTTGTTTGCTTTACTGATTAAAACATGGTGTTCTCATTTCAAAATTAAATCATGCATTAATCTCTGAAATAAAGCTTAATTAGAATTTCTCAAAATTGTTAATTATGACATATTTCTATGTCCACAAAATACTTGATACAATATCGTGTTTACCTGCAGGCATGTTTACGAAGCTATCTTAGGACTAAGAAACGTCTTAAGATATACTTACGACAATTCTTAAGACTAAGTGGGGTTTTCGAAAGTATCGCAACTTAAGAAAGTTCTTAAGAATTATCTTAAAGTTACGACAACTTTAGACATATCTTAAGTCTATCGTAAGTAGAAATAGCTGCATCCATGTTTTTGTTGACTCGAAGAAATCGTCGTATCAGACGTGAATGAGTATTTAAAGATAAAGGAAGAATTCGAAAGACTGATTACTAGTATGTCGGGACCGTTAACGACAGCTGTAAAAATTATATACCACTGTAATATATAGGTTTCATTAAATTTAATGTTAAATGAGACTATTAATTGTTGTTGATGTGTTCATGAAAACAAATGTAAAACAGTTTGACTGATTAATGCTATTGCGCACTATTTCATTTAAAAGAGGTATTTATTTTTATTTTCTAAGCCCCCCCCCCCTCCTTGACGCCTCAACGCTATCTTAAAAATCATGGATTTTTGTATTGTGTATATATCAGGTAGTTTCTACAGTAGTGTTGAATTATTACAAAGTTATAAATGTACTATATTTACACATGACACGGACGTAGGCTAGCATCGATTTTGAATGGGAGGGGGGGGGGAATTCTTACTAAAATAGAAAAAGAATCTAGATAACGTACATTTAAAAAAAAATTGACAAGCGAAAAAGAACCCCGAAAATTTTGTAGCTCGAAAATCAACAGGCATCTGAAGTTACTATATTTTTCTTTAAATAAAAAATATATAACCCCTACCTAATAATAATTTTTTTTAGGTAGATGTTTATTTTTTTTATTAAAAGAAAAATAAGTGACGTCAGGTGTCTGTGCGAAAATCTTATTTCGTGCTGGGGAGGAAGGGGGCTAGGTTCCAACTTCTTTCAGTGCCAAAGAAGATGGGTGAATAAGGCAGGCAGAATGCCTATAGTGCGATATATAAGAAGTGAAAATTTTAATCCCAATTGAATCCAAATTTTACTTGCTATTTCATCTTATATTAAAGTATACTTTATGTAAAATCGCTACAATTTACAAAAATCTCACAAAGACTGAAAATATTTGCCTATGAAAAAGCTTACACACACTAAAAAGATCAAAAACGATCATTTTCTCATACTTAAACAAAAGTTTTCAATATTGGTGGGTCTTCTCTCCATTTTTTTGAAAGATTATCCTAAAAGTGTGCAATAAAATACACATTTTTTGGTTTTCAAAAACATGGAGAGAAGACCCACTATACCTTAAAAGTAAACTTTTATGACACAACATTAGCATCTTTCCGAGAAATACTTCAAGTCCATAAAGTCGCGGGTCATATCAATGCCTTAAATCACCATGAGCGGTGTAGTGTAGTGGTTAACGCGTTAGAATCAAAGCAGTATGCTATTGATACGTCGGATTTTTATTGCTAGGGTTCACGGGCACTGGAAGTTAATGTAAATATATAGTATGTGCATGTATAATACATGCACATACTATATATTTACAATAACTTCCAGTGCCCGTGCTAGGGTTCGAATCCCATCTAATAATTTTATGGAAGAAAATTTTCCACGAGATTTTTTTCTCTCTCAGAAAAGTTTTTTTTCTCATAGTTTCAAAAATTTAAACAATTATAAGTTAATTTAAGTAATCAATTCACATATTTAATATGATTTCTTATACCTGACGCTATAGGCATTCTGCCCGCCTTGTTCGCCCATCTTCTTTTACTCATACACTATTACATTACCCTATTTTATTATACAATACAAAAAGGGGGGAAGGGGCGATCTTTCAATGAACATTTTGAATGGTACAATGTAAATAGTATGTTTGGACCTCCCTTCCCCATGTTAAATTACGTGACTGTATGCATCTACTTTCCAAGAATATACCCATGGTTAGAATTCTTATGACATTCAGTGCCTCACGCAGATGCCAGCATACATAGTAAGAATATGTAACCTGTTAACAGAATAAAATTTAATCTCAATTAACCTGAGAGAGTCGCGGAGTAAGGAGTTGATCCTTACGTCTCAGTCGTGTTCGAATCCAATCTGTGGGACATGGAGACCGGTCCTTCGGATGAGACCGTATAAACCGAGGCCCCGTGTCGCAGTTGGTGGTGACACGAAAAAGATCCCTCACTGCTCAATTGCCCTAAGTGTAGAGAATAGGACAAAATTTGTACCTCTCCACCGGCAAGTGGTGGCGTCTCTATATGAGTGAAAGATACTCGAGAGGGACGTTAGATAATATACAATCAATCAATATTAACCTATGAGAGAGAGAAAGAGAGAGAGAGTATTTTCTCTGTCATAATGATTTAAGACGTCTTTACTTAAAAAAAATCGAGAGAGATAGTTTAAATGGGTTTTTCCGGGTGACCTCACGGGTGTTGATACATGTACTGCCTTCTATGGCAGAGATTGGGGTATAACCAATATTCCAACAATTTTTTCTTGCGATTGATTTAGTCTGAGGGGAGGGGGCTCCTCAAGTTTTGTCTACTTCCTTCCGATTTTGCGCTGCATTCCGTTTCACTCATGTAAATTGGCGCACGTTCATCGTTCAAGAATTCTGAATGATCAAATGGCACTCTATTTGATTTTAAATGTAACCAATATTACAGTATATCATCGATTTTAGATGATTTATAATCAAAAATATATAATTTATATCTATAAATAAAAAAAAAAAATCAGATTCTTTTTTTTTCATTTTCACTCTTTTAATTATTTTCATTATGATGACATATCCGTTTCACTCATGTAAATTGGCGCACGTTCATCGTTCAAGAATTCTGAATGATCAAATGGCACTCTATTTGATTTTAAATGTAACCAATATTACAGTATATCATCGATTTTATATGATTAATAATCAAAAATATATAATTTATATCTATAAATAAAAAAAAAAACTCAGATTCTTTTTTTTTCATTTTCACTCTTTTAATTATTTTCATTATGATGACATATCCGTTTCACTCATGTAAATTGGCGCACGTTCATCGTTCAAGAATTCTGAATGATCAAATGGCACTCTATTTGATTTTAAATGTAACCAATATTACAGTATATCATCGATTTTATATGATTAATAATCAAAAATATATAATTTATATCTATAAATAAAAAAAAAAACTCAGATTCTTTTTTTTTCATTTTCACTCTTTTAATTATTTTCATTATGATGACATATCCGTTTCACTCATGTAAATTGGCGCACGTTCATCGTTCAAGAATTCTGAATGATCAAATGGCACTCTATTTGATTTTAAATGTAACCAATATTACAGTATATCATCGATTTTATATGATTAATAATCAAAAATATATAATTTATATCTATAAATAAAAAAAAAAACTCTGATTCTTTTTTTTTCATTTTCACTCTTTTAATTATTTTCATTATGATGACATAACGAGTAGCATTATATAAAGCAAAAAATTACAACTCTCTGATGCCTGACAATGGTTAAAAGCTTGGAGTATTTGTATGTCATAATGATTTAAGACGTCTTAGTTTAGGATAATCATAAGATAGCTTTGAAAAACACCTTAAGATCATCTTACGATGATCCTAAGATTTTCTTAAGATTTATCTAAGGAAATTTCTTGTGAACAATCTTAGGAAAGTTTCGTAAACATGCCTGCTGTTCTCTTATATAGTTCCGAGACCTGGAAGGCAATTGAAAACATAGCCAAAACAAGAGTCGATGGCACGTTGTGGTTGCGGCCCCGTGTATGGCACGCCGATTAGTTCAAAATTATTTTCTGCACGACCTTAAACAAAATTTACACGAGTAAGTAAAAACTTGCACAAAGTGAGGAAAGTATACACAAAGTTATTGAAACTTACACATACTGCAGAAAAACTACACAATCAACAAAATATTTACACGATATAGTGAGAAAATTACACATACGTAAAAAACGAAAACTGCACGAGTGAGAATACACATCGACATAATATACGACGCATCCTCATTGCGCACATTTCATTAATATTCATTAGAGAACAGCTCAGGGTAGCTTTTATGCTTGAAACATATACTAGTACCTATAAATTTATCCTAAAGGATGAGTAACATGTTATTAATATTTATATAATCTTTTTCAAAAGGATTCAGTCTTTAGAATTCTGCTAGACTCTCAAGAATATGTACAATGTGTTTTATACATGTATAAATGTACACACAATCTTAAGTATGGAATATGAACACCCCCGATTTAAAACATTCTACACGTATGAATAACGTAAAAGGGATGCATATTACCAGTTGTGTGTTTAATTGTTAGATTTTTAAATGATGTCATTCCTCTATTATTGTCTATATAGCAATTTCTTTTGAAAGCGTAAAACATTGATATCGTAAAAGTCTTCATAAAAATTAATAAAAACAGCATGTGATGTAATACAAGGCAGTTAACAACAAATCAAACTCTTCTCCTCCACCACCCACTGTGTGTACGTCGGTAATAACTAGGGATGTGGATGCGTGACCTTTTCTTATAGAGAGAACCCTCTCTGCTGATGATGAAAGACACCTGTACGCTAATCGATTTAGTTATTTGACACATCAATGATACCTTTTGATTAAGGATTACTAGCAATTTATACAGAGATTTTGAAGCAATGTTGCGATCATCTGGGTTGTGGAATTTGACAGAAAACGTTCTGGAAATAAACAGTAAAAAATAAAGATAAGGCAAATAATTGCGCAACTTTAAGTTTTATATTGAAACGATCGAATATAATCATTAATTTTTTTTATATAACTATGTATGTAACAAAGTAGAACATGTAGTCTTTAATTTTGAACAATGTGTAGTGATTTCATAAATATCCATGTAAATGTAGAAAAATTGTATGTTGTAGTTTTAGTTATGTGAATATAAGCTTAATAATATATTATGTTTTTTTAATGTAGTTTGCTTTGAATAGATAAAATGCATATAAAGGAGTACAACGATTTAAAATTATAATATACAGACACATATAATACCGGTATAGCATCGCTTTTGATAATGGGGAGGGGGTTAGAATTTTTTTGACAAATTACCTAAAAAGCCTTATTGCATGACAAGCGAAAAAAACGGGGATGGGAAGTGTCCAAACTCGAAAATCCTATTTCTTTGAGGTAGTGAGGAACCTTCAATATTCCACCTTCTTTTCGAAACACATAAGCATATATTACTTATACTACCAAACAAAAAAGGGGATGGGGCTCTTCAGTGGATATTTACGATAGAAAAAGGTTATGTTTGCCAAAGAAAAGAAAACGAAAAGGGGGCAGGGACATGCTCCTCCTGATGCTACTGGCTGAAATATTTTTAGCTCACCTGAGCCGAAGGCTCAAGTGAGCTTTTCTGATCAAAATTTGTCCGTTGTCTGTCGTCGTTGTCGTTGTCGTCGTAAACTTTTCACATTTTCATCTTCTTCTCAAGAACTACTGGGCCAATTTCAACCAAACTTGGCACAAAGTATCCTTGGGTGAAGGGGATTCAAGTTTGTTCAAATGAAGGGCCACGCCCTTTTCCAAGGGGAGATAATCAAGAATTTGTTAAAAATTAATGGCATTTTTAGAAAATCTTCTTCTCTAGGACCGCTTATGTGGAATCATCCTCAGGTAGTGCAGATTCAAGTTTGTTCAAATCATGACCCCCGGGGCAACGGTGGGGCCAAAATGGCCGACCCAAGTTTTACATAGGAATATATAGGAAAAATCTTTAAAAATCTTCTTCTCCAGAACCACTGGGCCAGGAAAGATGAAACTCATGTGGAATCATCCTCAGGTAGTGTAGATTCAAGTTTGTTCAAATCATGACCCCCGTGGCTAGGGTGGGGCCAAAATGGCCGACCCAAGTTTTACGTAGGGATATATAGGGAAACCTTTTTAAATCTTCTTTTCAAGTACCAGGTACTTCAAAGCTATGATTAGTGATATTTATATGGAATCATCCTCAGGTAGTGTAGATTCAAGTTTGTTCAAATGATGAACGCCTGGAGGGGGGAGTAAATTCAAGCCCGATGTGCTCAGGTGAGCGCTGTGGCCCCTGGGCCTCTTGTTATTTTTAGCGCCAGTGACAATTCGCAAAATTTTGAAGCGTAAAAATTAATCAAAAGCTTTTTGACCAAAATTCGCAAAAATAAATTGACGTAAAAATTTCCAGATTTACGGTATATAATTTATATCTATAAATAAAAAAAAAAACTCAGATTCTTTTTTTTTTATTTTCACTCTTTTAATTATTTTCATTATGATGACATAACGTGTAGCATTATATATAGCAAAAAATTACAACTCTCTGATGCCTGACAATGGTTAAAAGCTTGGAGTATTTGTATGTCATAATGATTCAAGACGTCTTAGTTTAGGATAATCATAAGATAGCTTTGAAAAACACCTTAAGATAATCTTACGATGATCTTAAGATTTTCTTAAGATTTATCTTAGGAAATTTCTTATGAACAATCTTAGGAAACTTTCGTAAACATGCCTGCTGGTCAACATTGTCATTACTTCTATTGTTATTGTCCTTAATTTATATGAGCGGGTAAATATCTTATTTGTACCACGTACCCATATTCATTAGGCAGATGAATAAAAGCGTTAGTGAAATTTAAGAGTCTTGAAATGAAAGCTCAAGGTACAGTTAATGACAGCTACTGCAGTTACACTTCTCGAAACAAATGCCCAGTAGAATTTGTAATTGGCTTTAAAAAAACGTTTTAATACATTTATTAACTGAAGTTAAAATTGATTACATTGCGAACCCAAGAAAATAGCTGATATATAGAATTTCATTAAAACTTCTGTGTATACACTTGTGTATATGCTTCCTTTTCAATAACTCAACTAATTAGATCATATCCACGTTTATTGCCTGTTGAAAAAATGTGTTCTCAATGAAATTGAAGCAGAATTGATAAAGGTGATTAAATTGTGATATAGAAAATGCATAGTATTATAAATCTAGTATCCAGAAGTACGACTGTTTTCTTTGATAGGAACTCGTAACATAATAAGACTAGTAGATGGGTCTACCCCATGGAGTGGTCGAGTTGAAGTTTATCATTCTGGAGAATGGGGGAAAATCTGTGGTGATGATTGGGGAAAAGAAGAGGCTGCAGTTATTTGTTTTATGATGGGATATTCAAGGTATTCTAGTGATGGTTTTTATAGCATTGGATCTCTACTCATCTTGCATACAAATATCAAAATTAGCTAGCAAATAACTATCTTCTAATCATCGTCTCAAGCCACGGTCCGGAGTCCGCATATAGCTCTCTCCTACCCGTGGCTGCTTGATCACAAAAAGTGTCGTAATCTTGAATATTTACGCCTCTCTATTGTGACGTCATATTCAGTCAGTGGCAAGTTTTGTTTCCATCGCAATCGAAATCAACAACTGACGTCAACAGTATACAAGAAATATTTCCTATACTGCGATTGGATATTGAAAGGTCGCGATAAAGTTCAGCATCCGACTATGCTTTACTCGCATTGGTCAATATTTTAATGAGCTACGAAGAAATCTCTCCTCGTTCAACCACGGCCAGATGGGAGAGGAGCGTACATTTTGGCCGTGGTTTGCGACGATGTCTTCTAATTAGGTATTTGCGACCGTTAATGCTGATTTAACGGTCGCAGACTGAGTTTTACCGGCGACGCGTAAGCAGAAGAAAGATGAAACTGATGTGGAAATATCTTCGGGTTGTGTCGATTTTCATTTTTTTTTCAAATCATTACCCTGGGGACATCTTGGGGCCACAATGGCTTATCAAAGTTTTACATAGTTATATATAGGGAAAATCTTTTAAAAGCTTCTCAAGATCTTAAAGCCATGATTGGTGATATTAATATAAAAAAAACATCTTAATTTAGATTTAATCAAGTTTGATCACATCATGAATCCTGGGGATAGTGTAGGGCTATAATGGGCAATCAAAGCTTTACATAGAAATATATACAAAATCTTTAAAAATCTTCTTCTAAGGAACAGCAATGCCATGGCATGGTTGGTGATATTTTATGGATGCATCATCAGATAGTGAAGTTTCAATGTTGTTCAAATCAGAATTCTTGAAGGTAGGGTGTGGACACAATGTGGAATCAATTTTTACATTGAAATATATACGTAAATATCTTTAAAAGTTTTCTAGAGAACACCAAATCCCAGATAAGTATTTTTATATGGAACAAAGTGAAGCATCATCAGATGGTTTAGATCAGCTTTGTTCAAATTTTGACCCCCGGAGTTATGGTGTGGCCTCAATGAGGGATCAAAGTTTTGCATAAGAATATACAGGAAAATAATCTCCAGAACAGAACAGTTTTGTTAATTCAAATTGACATGTAAGCATCTGCAAGTACTGAAGATTTAAATTTATTTGAATAAGGTCCCGGGGCTGGTTTGGGATGGGGGATAATGAGGGGTCACAACATTCTTTTCAAGTATGACAAAGTTATACATGATATAATGACATTATCAAGTATTAGAAAATTCAAGTCCCTTTTGTCCCAACAAGTGAACTTTTCAATGCTGAGCTGATGTGTGTTTTTAACCAGCCCATGTGCTCGGATGAGCGATGTGGCCATTCGGCCTCTTATTATATTTCCAAAGATTCTGACACATCTGTTTCATAAATGGATATTTTACTAAAAAAAGACGTGAATGGTAATCTAACAACCAAGCTTTATATTAAACATGACGAATTAAATTTTTCAATCGTCAACTTCCCCTACTTATGCAGCAAACTACTTTCAGTACCTGCATACGGAGTTTATGTATCTCTCAGTTGAATAGATACGCAAGAACATGCTCTACGTATGAACAATTTCCGAATGAGGTAAATTATTGATAAACAAATTGATGAAACTAGAATATCAGCAGTCTCAGTTAGCGTCATCATTTCGTATGTTCTACGGTCGATACAATGGCCTAGTCGGCTTATACAATTTATCATGGAGTCAAATGCTGACTGAAGTTTTTCATATTTATTGTTAGGCCATTATTTATACACTGAATTGTCGTCTCATTTTACCAATATTTTTTCATGTCAAGGAGCACACGTCGGGTGTGACCGGTCGACAGGTGATGCTCACTGTTCCGTGGCACATGATCCCACCTCTGATGTTTTAAAGGTCCGTGTTTGCTTTGATTATATTTTGTATTGTTTTGTGGAGTTTGAGGTCGAATACTGTTCGTTATCTCCATATATTTCATTGTTTTGTTAACAGAATGTATCGTAAAATTGCAATGATCATGTTTGCTGTTCGTTATCTTCATATTTCTTTTTTTAAAATACATTAGCGTTGGCTGAATTTATTTAATTATTATCTTTTAATTGCCCTTTTATGAGATAAGATTACTCTTTCCATGAAAGTTCTTCAGTCTCTTTGTAATGAACTTAAACAGTTTTATGGCTTTTCCATTAAAAAACTTACAGTAATGTGATCCGTTCTTGGTTTCTATAATTTGATACCATCCATATTGCTAGAAAGTTACTTTGGCAAATACAAAATTTAAAAATTTCAAATAAAGTCAGCAACATGTTTTAAATAATTATCGATTATTTTCTTTATACAAAAAAAATTGTGTGTAAAGTGTATAGTTTTTCTTATTATTAAAAAATAAGGGTCATGAAATATTTACTGATAATTCTTTTCAGAATTCAATGCATTTATTGAACTGTATAACATCTGGTACATATGTTAATCTTTGTGTAGTTTTATGAATGAAGTGGACATGGGGATTTGGGATTTCAGCATAAACAGTGAGACCATGGTCATAAATGACTGAATTGCTAGGCGTGCCTTTGCAATTTTTTTTTCTTGGGTGGAGGTCGAAACAATGCAATTCGATACATATATGAAATTTAATATTTAAGTTATGTACTTGGAAAATTTTCTCATTCTTAATCAACATTTTTGTTTGTTACTTTTCATTTTTTCGACGAAGGGAGGGCATATTGCTTTGCTGCTGTCTATTGGTTGGTCTGTCGGTCTATTTACTTTCCACTTTTGCATTTAATATTTATTAAAAATTTAAGTGTAATACCCCCCCCCCCAACTTTAATTCAATTTAGCTGTAAAGTTTATCATTGCACCTGCACATCCTATCTTATCTATAAAACATAAAAATCAAAAAATATTAAAATTAAAAAGAAAGACATTGTTTAAAAAAAAAATTTATTTCCTTCACAACCGTTGCACATACTGTAATTAAATGTGGTAAACAGATTTATCAGCTAAGTATCGAGTTCAAGATTTTGTTTTGGATAAGATTGTGCGCTTTTTGTCAGAGTTATACCCCTTGGACTCAGAAAAATTCCAATTATTTACAGTTTCCGTCCATTTTCATTGCAGAGGTTGCCCAATAAAATTTGGTATACAGATTTATCAGCTGAATATCTAGGTCAAGTTTTGTTTTGGGAACGTTCGTACTATTTTTGTCATAGTTATGCCCGTGAACTTAGAAAAATTCCAATTTAGGAGGGGGCATTAGTGTTTTCATCTCTTTTTAAACGAAGGGTTGTGTTGATAAGCTTTGTTTCTTTTATGGACATATTCCGACACACATAAAAAGTAAGACAAGCTATCAATTTTAGTATTCCTAGCATTTTTTCACATTTTGACGCTGAATACGTATCCTTCGGGATGTATTGTGTTTTGAATAAGACAAAGTGATCAATACTTTTCTTTTTCTATGGAAAAAGTGGTGAAAAAATCCTTTTGATAAGTTGAAATAATTTTCTCATTTAAAGTGGACACAAGCAGAATGTAAAATTAAAAAAAAAACTACATTTAGAGTGTAAATCTTACATGCTCTATTTCCATATGCTACGGAAGCACGTTGAGGCCAGTTCAAAGACAGAAATATTTTTATTGCGTTTAAACGCAAAACATTGCGATTAATCGCAATAATAATTAAGTTTAAACACAAAGCACTTTGAGTTTAATCGCAAAAAATTGCGTTTAAGGTTTGTCACTCGTGACACTTTATAAATCCAGCTTTTTTGAGAAGTATATTTTAGATAAGTACTCATTTAGTATGACTCAAACTCGCTGAGAAAGTAGGAATTCAGTGCGCACTTTACTGATCTATGGTACAATAAAGTTGACCTTTATGCACTTAAATTTTAACTATTTGGTTAATTACTTTAATCTTTATTATATTTTATCGGATGTAACTATGGCAATAAATATAATATTATTTTACGTAAAAAAGTTTGAAAAAAAATTATCATTGAACAAATCTTGCAAATTAATGCGGGTAAATTATTGTGTGACCTTTTTCCACTAAAAGCAACATATTTTGGGGTATTAAAAAACTAAATAGGCAATAAAACATTTTCTTAAATCAAGCTTTTTACGACTTAAAAGCTGATCAGTTATAAGTATCGAGTACTTTAAAATAATGAAAGAAAAAGATGGGGTCAGTGATGTTAATTTTGAAATATTGGTCAAAACATGTGATTTTCAGGCGAAAAATGATGTAAATTGTATCTTGACTTATTTGACATATCTTCATTTTTCGGCAAAGTTTGTTGAAAGAAGGTGTAAAACTTGTTCTAAAAAATATAAATTAAGACGTATATTAAATATTCCTAGCAATTTCATGGCGGAAAATATTCTCCGAGTAAAAGTATATGAGGCTAAATTTCTAAGATTTGATAAATGAGCAGATTTGTAGAATCATCTGCTAAATATCCTTCCACCACAAGAAATAGTCCCTTATAAACCTTTCTTTTTGTAGCTTTTTGAGCAGTTTTTTTCTTTGAATGTTAAAACATTAACATTGTTGAATTTAAATAAGTTATAAAAATTGAATTTTGATAAATAGTTTGGAAGGTAGATGTTCTGCGTGAACTTTTCTAAAAAGCTGACGAGTGACATACCCTAAAGGCAATCTTTTGCGTTTAAGGTCCTCTTACTTCAGAATTATTTATCAAAATTCAATTTTTATAACATATATAATTTCAACAATGTAAATGTTTTAACATTCAACGAAACAAGAGGCCCATGGACCACATCGCTCACATGAGAAGCTTTGACCATGCTATACTTGGTCAAAGTTTCCCCTCTTGTAATGCCTATTGTAATCTCATCGTACGATTATTGGGTAATAATTTGGACAATTTAAAATCAAATCTACACTACCCCAGGATGCTTCCACATACGTTTCAGCTTTTCCTGCCAAGTAGTTCTTGAGAACAAGATTTTAAAAGTTTTTTTCCTATATATAATTTTTGGGGTCATGATTTGAACAATTTAGAATCTACACTAACCCAGGATGCTTCCACCTAAGTTTCAGTTTTTCTGGCTCGGTGATTCTTTAGAAGAGGATTTATAAAGATTTTTCCTATATATTTCTATGTAAAACTTTGATTCCCTATTGTGGCCCAACTCAACCCCCAGGGGTCATGGTTTGAACAATTCAGAATCTACACTACTTCAAGATTTTTAAAGAATTTTCCTATATATTTATATGTAAAATTTCAGTCCCCATCACGGCCCCACCCAATCCCAGGGAGTCAAGATTTGAACAATCTACTCCAGGTATCTCCCTTTGTGAGAGGACCTAGCCCTTCATTTTAACAATTTTAATTTCCCTTCATCAAAGGACGATTTGTACCAAACTTGGTTAGAATTGGCCCAGTGGTTCTTTAGAAGAAGTCGAAAATGTGAAAAGTTCACAGAGGGACAGACAGCCGGACAGAAGGACGGACGATGGAAAAAATGTGATCAGAAAAGCTCACTTGAGCCTTTGGCTCAGGTGAGCTAAAAACTGCTCAAAAAGCTACAAAGAAAGATTGATGAGGGACTATTTCTTGTGGTGGAAGGATATTTAGCAGATAATTCTGCAAATCTGCACATTTATTAAATTCAATATCGTGGAAATTTAGCTCATATACTTTTATCGGAGGATATTTTCCATTATGATATTGCTAGGAATATTTAATATACGTCTTAATTTATATTTTAACACGTTTTTAATCCTTCCTTCATCAAACTTTGGCGAAAAATTAAAATCAAATAAGTCAAGATAAGATTTATACCATTTTTTGTCTGAAAATCACATATTTTGACCAACATTTTAAATTTAACATCACTGACCCCAACTTTTTCTTTCATTATTTTAAAGTACTCGATACTTGTGACTGATCAGCACTTAAGTCGTAAAAAGCTTGATTTAATTAAGAAAATGTTTTTTTGCGTATTTAGTTTTTTAATATCCCAGATATGTTACCTTTTTTAGTGCAAAAAGGTGACATAATAATTTACGCGCAATAATTTGCAAGATTTGTTCAATGATAAATATTATTCAAAATATTTGTACGTGATACTCAGTATAAAATCAAAGTACTGAAAGTACTCATGGGAGTTGAACATTGTTATCTGAAAGATCTCACAGGAAGTATAGGAACAGTTTCATGCTTTCAGATTCAAGTCAGCTAGAACTGATTTGTTAGATATACAACACGAAACATTAAAGATAAATTCTATTGCATTTGAATAGCCAAGATCATGGGACTGCTCTTAAATTATCTGCAGAACTGTAGCTCTCCGAAAAAAGATTTTGACAGACCGGAGAGCTACAGTGCCATCTATTGAAAAAAACTGTATATTTATTGCGCACGAACAGTAAAGTTTAGTTCTGGATTTATTCTTTCTAATTCTTACCTCAACAATTTGACCAAACCAAAAAAACAACCCCCACCACCAAAAAAATAATTTTTCCAAACTCGAAAATACTATTTTGTGGGAAGGTTTCAAACTTCTTTCAGGACCATTTATTACTCAAACACTACCCTTATATTTCTGAAGCATTTGAATCAAAAGGCCCCCTACTCTCTTCAGAATGTGTGCAAGATATTTGGTCCCAATAAACAAACTAACAAACACTCTTTGTATTCGATGTTACCATCACCAGACACTAGATTGTCATTTTTCTTCCTCTGATTAAAACAATTATTTGCTATTCTCTTTTGGGTATGAATGTTTCTTTTCGGACACAAAAATTAATTTTTTTAGAACTCTGTGCTTATCTATTTTATCAAATGTATCTATCTTTATAACTTAATCATCAAGTTTTGTTATTCCATAATTTTAAATTTCATTTCAAGTAATTTCTATATAAAAGTAAGTATCTGAATACTTTACTTTTTGTTAGTTTTACGTTCGATAATTTTTTAATCATATTGACTACCACTTGTCGATGGAGCTACCTACATGTAAGTCTACAAATTTTTACTTATACAACGGCACTCAAAACCATAGAGTAGTGAGGGATCGTTTTGTGCAAGCACATACTGTGACATGGGATTTCGGTTTATATGGTCTCATCTCCAAATGCATCCCACAGGATTCGAACCTGCGACGTAAGGATTAATCAACACCTTACTTTGAATCTCTAAAGTAAACTATTTTAACAACTGCGCCACGCGAGTGACACTTAAAGTTTCTGATTTTGATTTGATTCAGATATAATTAAAAATCAGACATAGTTTAACAAGCTACTACAAGAAAAACAAACCAGTTGTAATCAATTGTTTCTCACAGATCGATTATTGGGATTATTAAACCATTGTGTCCGTGCATACGCATGTATTCATTAATTTTAACTGTTTTATAAAATCAAATGAAACATTTTATAAGGTAATACTGCAATGCAAGTACATACACTTTCTTCAAGTTTAGATTTGATGTTGTACACGTGACCAACTGAATGCTGATAAATTCATGAAATTAAGGATGCAAAATTAATGTCATTTGAAATTGTGAGATCGAATATCAACAAACTTTAATGCTATTATTTTTTTCCCTTTACCAACGTAAAAAAAAATGAGTTGCATGCATCTGGTCTGACAAAAATTTTCCAGTCTAACAGATTATTTTACTTGTCAGAGCAAATAAATGTCTGACAGTAATATTATCCGCAGTATTTTTTTTTAAAGAAACGTTGTTCTGTATCTTTATTGCTGGGTTAAACCTTAGCGTTCCTTTGACCTTACATCTTTGTTTACAGCTCTATATTTAGACAATTGCGTCATTATCAAACCAGTTAGACCAGTTGTTGCTCCTTGGATGACCTCGCACTTTTTGTAATGGAGCGTAGTTGAGTCAGCCGAGGATTGCCGAATCATAAATGACGGAAAACTCGGACTTTTTTTCATACGGAAATCAAAATGTACGTGTCATTTCTCAAGAGAGATGACAAAAATATGCTATTCAAATTAAGTTAAATAAAATTCTATTTTATTAACTTTCAAATCATTTATGAAAATTAGATTAATTCAGAAAAATGAGATGGACTATTTTTATTGCGGAAGTTTCTTCGAGTTTATATAGACTGGTACAAGTGGTTTTTAATGCTACCAAATGTTACGTTCTTCGTATCTGCAAAAAACGAAAAATCATAGATTTCCCTTACCATATGAATGGACATGTTCTGGATAAAGTAGACCATAATCCATACCTTGGAGTAGAGCTAACATCAACACTCTCATGGGACCATCACATAAACAACATAACCACCAAAGCAACAAGATCACTTGGATTTGTCAGGAGAAATCTAGGGAAATTTCCCCAAGAAATAAAACATCAAGCATACTTGGCATTAGTAAGACCTCATCTGGAATATGCAAGTAGTGTATGGGACCCTTATCTTCAAAAACACATACAACAACTGGAAATGGTGCAAAGAAGATCTGCAAGATTCATCGCCAAAGAATATTCAAGAGACCCAGGAATAATTACCGCACTTTTAGATAAACTACATCTACCATCTCTTGAGCTAAGGCGAAAAACATCACGCCTTCTCATGTTTCACAAAATACTACACCAAGAAATTGAAATACCAATACCTGACTACATCCAAACATCAGAAAGATCAACAAGAAGAACACATCAGAAACGTTTCATCAGGCTGAGATCCACTGGAGAACAATATAAGAACAGCTTCTTTTCCAGAACTATCAAGGATTGGAATGATCTACCACCCAATTTATTGAACATCGATAACTACGAGTCATTCAAGACCAGACTCGTAGTACATCTGAAATAAACACCAGAGCCAAAATTGTTTTTTACCCTGCACTACTACTGTAAATAGATGATTTTAAAATGCACCTCTTGTCTGACGTCAAACTTGTGTGATGGGTCGGTGACCTCTTACAAGTAAAGAAGTAGAAGTAGAAGTTTGTATTGAATATCGTAGGGGAGTAAATTGGCCGACGCAGAAACGACATGACGGCCGCTATATAATTCATTGTGAAATTACTGCGCTAGAAACCGCGTGACGACCTAGGGAGTCTGAACATAATTCAACTCCCAATCATATTTACCGCCATGGTTACATCTAATAAAATATGATAAAGGTTAAAGTGATTAACCAAAGAGTTAAAATTTAAGTTTTAAAGGTAAATTTCATTGTACCGTAGATCAGTAAGATGAACACTGACCCCTATCATCTCTGCGATTATATGAGTTCTTATCTAAAATAAACTTCTCAAAGAATCCCTGATTTAACAAATTTCAGGAGTGACATACCTTAAATGCAATAATTTTCTGATTAAACGCAATAATATTTTTGCGTTTAACTTTGTACAACTCACTGAACTGTTATGCAACATACACTTAATGTTCACGTCATAGAAATATCCCCGCAAGCCCCTTATAGCGCTTCTCAGAATTTTAGCCTAAATAATGTAATTATGACGTTATATTTTAATACAAAAATAACTTTTCTTATTTAATGAGATTTCTGCAAGTATAAAATAGAAATAAATTGGCATTAAATTAAAGATTAAACGCACTTTTAAAGTGCGTGAAAATGCGTGATTGCGGGGAAATGGTATATGCGTGCTTATATGTTAGCAATAGGAAATGGTATATGCGTTAAAATGCGTGACTGCGGAGAAGGGGGTTAAACGCAGAAATTATTATGTTTAATGACAATATTATTGCGTTTAAACGCAAAAATTATTGCGATTAAACGCCAATATGATTGCGTTTAAACGCAAACGATTGCGATTAGCCGCATCTTTTGCGTTTAAATTCAAAGTGCTTTGCGTTTAAACGCAATGATTATTGCGATTAAACGCAATAAAATAATTTCTTTCTCTGAACTGGCCTCAACGGACTTCCGTAATATGCAGTGGTAATATGAAATGATTTAAAATTTCATTTTTGTTATTATATAGAGAAGGTGCCAATATAAACGCACCATTAAATGAAAGAGAATTTAAAGGAACAGGTCGCATTTGGCTTAATGACGTCAAATGTAATGGAACAGAGACTAACATAGAATTGTGCTCACATTCAGTATATGGAATCCATAATTGTCATCACAAAGAAGATGCAGTGGTGTCTTGTCCAGGTAAGGAATCCTCATTTGTAATTGTCAAAGTTAATGTCTAGTGAGCATCATTGTTGTCTTATTAAGTTAAATGAGGTTTTAAGAATGAGAATGAGATTGCAGTAAAACTGTTATCCAAGCATCGTCGTCAGATGTAGATTTAAGCATGCTCAAAACATTTACCTAAAGTACTAGGTTAATATATACTAAAACGAAATTGGGATTCAAAATCAATTACCCCATTACGTCCTCTGGAAGCTTAGAGATACATGTATTTACTTCCTGTTAATTTCACCCTTTCTATCCTCAGAGATCAGGTGATGATTAAAGGGTATAAAAGTAGTGACACAACAGTTCTTAGTCAGTTGCAGACTCAAGTCGAGAGGTGTTAGTTGGTTTCAGATAAGGGGAGAAATATTACTTGCTTCAAGACTTATGTGCCTGTATGAGGCTTTCGAGACGATTTTGTGACGTTTTAAAATTATTTGATTTACTTCTTCAATTGCTCAGGCATAGAAACTGAATCTTCAAACCTAAAAACGTTTCAATACCTGGGCTTGGCAACAAAGTTGTAAACCAAAATACATTGACATTCGGAAAAAATGCCGTTAAGGTTTTAAAAATGTTAAGACACAGATTTGAAGTTAATATTTCTCATTTTTTTTACATACTACAGTAATATCACAACTTATATCTTGCTATAGCATTTCACTAGAAAATAAAATTGAAACCTTACTCTATCTGGAAATTATTGAAACTAAGAATTTCAAGACACGTTTGATTAACACATCCCTGCACTGTCACAATTTTTCAAAATCATCCTTATACTTCAGAAAAGTAGCACTTTTGTTTAACATCAATGAATAATTTTATATGTACGAGGGTTGTCCCGTAAAATCGTGGACAAGTTGTCTAGTGTAAAAAATAAACATCACTTCGTTCTGAAATTTTCACTATTATTTAGTACATATTTTAGTAATATACACAGCAAATTTCAGATAAATATATGCATAAATAAACAAATTATGAGATTTTATGCCATGTATTGCATCACCTTACGACGCATGGATTATAATGTCAAAGTGTCTAAAACAGCGTCACGTTTTATCTTTGCTGAAAATGAAGTTGGATGAGTCCGACTTAAATTTAGGAATTTCATTGATACACATTCTTTAGTCTCCATAAACAGTGGAAGAACCAATTGGCACCCTCATACGATCTTCTGAAGATTTATTAGTAAGTTACGGACAATATTCTCACCATCATTCAACTACATGTAATAGAAAATTTCATATCGGCGGTCTGCTGTGACAGCGTATTTTGCTATTACATTAGGAGTTTGTCCGTATGTTGTGTACTCCCCAGGGACTCGATCAAAAAAGATTTCGCTAAGAAAACTCCTATTTCATTTGCATACTTAAGATATAGTGTTATTTTTATAATTTTTTCTTCTATGGTCATTTCAATTCTCTAAAGGTGTCATTACAACATCGAATTAAAACGGAACTGCTCTCTGGTGCGCCGTAACGTCATAAAACGTCGCAATTTTTCGGATGTTGTGTTTACCACGTTCCCATTTCGAATGCTCGAGAAACTGCCAAAAATTAACCAAATGCCTAAAAAGTTTTACAAAGACTACAAAATTGATTGTGGAATTGAATTAGGATAATTTTAATCCAAATCTTATGTATTTAAAACTTTTATTTTGAATTCAACCTTGTGTATTCTTTAATAAAACCTTGGTTTTTTGTCCGTGCGCCGTAGGACAATACCCCGTGCACATTCAAGCATAATAAAACCTTTATTTTTGCCTATATTTTATCAAAAAAATTATAATGCACTTAGATATGATAAATAAACATTTACTGAAATTTTCAGCTTAGTGCGCCCATTACTTTTCGAGAAAAACGCTTTGTCCACGATTTTACGGGACAACCCTCGTACATCTATAATCCAGAAAATTCAGTGTAAAAATGTGCAAAAGCAACATCCACGCACTTAAGTATTGTCAGACCGTGTTCAGTGATTTGTAGTTGTGTACAATTTTTGACAAGCTGAATTCACTCGTGAAACGTAAACTGTTTTTGTCAACAGGGCACCAGCTCTGTAGTTGATAATGTTTACGTTTCAAGGGTGTGTTTATTTGTTAAAATCTACATACACAACTGAGCACGGACTGACATTATAACAGTAGGAGGATTTTGCTTTCTACATTTCTTATCTGAAATTTCTTGATTATAGTTTTCATAGTTTTATCAATATACAATAAAATTGCCACTTTTCATAAGTAATAAGGATAAAGTTAAAATGCAAGGATGTGTCATTCAATCGCGTCCAGAAATTTGAAATTTCAATGACTTTAACATAAAATAAGATTTTTATTATATTATTGTCTAAAATGCTATGCTTTGTTAAGTCATGAAATTATACAGAAAATTTGAGAAAATATTAACATCAAATCTGTGTCTAAACACCTTTAAGTACATTTACTTTTGTTTTTATTTTTTTTTTCAACATACTTTGTTAAAATAATGAATTGGATCGAAACTAAGTTATGATGACGAGTTTCTCTCAATGATTTTTGTTCGGAAATTATTGAAAAGTTTACTCTGTAAAGAGGAAATATATTAATTCATAAAGGAATTAGAATTGTTTACAAGACTTTCAATTTATAGAAACTTTCAATAAGTTAGAGTCACAAGAGGTGACAAAAATTGACATGTTGAAAGAAATTGTGTTCTTTTTCATCATTTGTGATTCGATGTTACAGTGGTCCATGTTTTGCTCTGCTCTGCATCTGTATTGCTTCATTTGTAACTGAACTTGGCGTGTTTATTAACATGATAATTATAATGGTATATTCACACCAGAGTGGGGGTAATACTAGTGAACATTGGCTTCTAGTTTTTCTTTTGTTATAGAATATATTTATTATGAAAATAAAGAAGAATTAGAGCTTCTAATACAAGTCTACATCATCACTACTTTTATGAGTTGACCTGTTGGAACAACTTAATTACTAAACCAATAGTTTGTATATTTTTTTATCAAACAAGGTTCTGATACGTTTCAATTTTTGCCTTCAAGGTAGGAACCCTGTCCCTACAGAAACCGATGTCAAAACAGGTGCGTTTTATAGGAAATTTTATTAAATCAAGACATACTGATTTTTAGTCTAGATCTTGATTTTATATTATGCTTAAAAACGGGTTTCTTATTTCTTTCTTTCCAGAGGCACAAATCCAATACATCTGTAAGTTGAACTTTATAAACTAGGAACTTTTGTTTTATTTATGTCCATTAAGGGAGCCATCTTGGGTTGTATTGTGGGAAACTGCAATAAAAAAACTCTTTATTTTTATACCATATACAACTTACATTGACTTTAGTGTACATGCCAAGTTTTGGGAAAATCTTACCTCCAGGTATTTTTAAAGGACCGTCTCAAAATACAAGTACATTCATTAACTTTAAACTTTCCAAAACGAGGAACAATATTGACAACCAAGTTGTGAAACAAGAATATCAGCATTCTCCTTCAAAGTCAACATTTCGTAAGTTCTATGGTCGATACAATGATCTTGCCAGCAAATGCAATTTATCATTAAGTTAAATGCAGACTGACGTTTTTCATACAAATTGTTAGTCCATTATTTATACATTGAATTGAAGACGGAGTTTCCCGTTATTTCCCGATCATGAAAAGGAGCAAACGGTGGGTTTGACCTGTTAGCATGGGGTGCTCACTCCTCCATGGCATCTGTTCCCACCTATGGCGTTTTGGACGTCCGTGTTTGCTCTGCTCCTGTTTTGTATCGTTTTATGCGCCTTTGATCTTGAATAATGTTTGTTGTCTCCATTTGTTTCAAATCATAACCAAGGGTCGCGTGTGGCCAAAACAGAGGGTCGACGTTATACAAAGGAATGTTATCAAAAGTTCGTCGAACGATGCGTTAAAAATGATTCGATTTAGTCAGTCTTTACAAAATTTGTAATTTGACGTACTAATCTTTAAAAAAGACATAATATGATTTCCCTGCACTGTCCTCCTTGAGTTTTATGATTCTGACAAGGTCATTTTTTTCTCAATGTCCTACCCCTCTGCATCAAAACATTTATCTCGAAGTCCTAGAGTTAAGTGAAAACTGAAACCCGTCTTGTTTATAAAAATTTACAAAAATCAAATTACAAAAATTTAGATAGCTGATTTAAAAGCATGATGTTGTAAATGCATTTTCACAAAGAAACACCTGATTATGCCGGTTTAATTCGCTTGTCTTTGTTCAAAATCTACCATACATAAACAACATACTAGTACTAACATTTCGACATAAGTCACTTCTAACACCTGGACTACAAATCGACATTAACTGTGCAGCTTTTGTCTGGAATGAAACTTAATTTAACTTAATTAAATGTAGTAAAAAAACATCCCTTACCCTTCTGTTGTCATTGTAACCCCATTGTAGTATGGTATTCCATACCAAATTTGCGGGAAAAAAAATTCAAAGATTTTCAATGAATTGCAAAAATTTTACGGAAAAGTGTTTATGCAATGAAAGTTTTACATAGAAATATACAGGAAAGAGAATCTGCAAATCAAGGCCTTGGTTACTCAAGAGAACACTATGGTCCATAGCCCTCTTTTTAGGTCATCTGAGTCACTCATATATCGATGACCTAGTCACATGTGTCGCTCAGGTGACCTATTGCTATCTGTTTTCGTCCGTCCACGTTCGTCGTCAATCGGTCGATCGTAACATTTTCAGCTCCTCTGGAACCACTGAACAAATTTCAGCCAATTTTGGTATAAAGCATGTATGGATGAAGGGAAACAATATTTGTGAAATACATGGCCCCTGTCCCCTTAGGGCCTGAGGGATGGAGATACATGTAAACACACCAAAAGTAATGCAATCTTTGAAAATATACTTATTTACCTATTAATTACATGTACAGTGCATATATACATGATGATTCTAATGATTACACTACATAAACACATATGTTAAGTGAAAATGCATTAATTCTTTAATAATTTTCTCCTCTGCTCCTGGGTATTAACCTTATAAACTATGTACATAGTTATGATGAGGAAGACTGCCTCTTCCAGAAATGGGAATTTTACGACTCCTGATTTAGGGGTTCTGGTGTAAGGATGGGGCTCTAAGGCAGTAATTCTTTGCAATTTGTTTTCTCTTCTCCTAAGTATTAAGTTTGTAAACTATGTACATTGTAATACTCAGTAATTAAAGAGGAATTATGAGGAATAATTAAACAATATGTTCGAATTGTAGGAAAACCTTAAAAGTCTGGTAATATTTTTAACTAAACCAATATCAAGCACTATGCAATCCAAATCCAAAACAAATAATAAAAGTAATCTTTATCACTAATTCATATCAATCACAAATAAAATTTTGTTGTTCCAGTAATTTACAACAAAATTTAAGCAATAATAATCAATAACCAATGAATATGATTCTTTTTTCAGTGGCTATAGGATTTGTACTTGTTATCCTTTTCATTATAAGCTTGGCAATCAGCTTATTCAAAATGAGGTATTTTTTTCTGTAATATATTAACAATTATGAAAAAAAGATTTCAATATATATTATGGTCATATTGAGCGCAGAATTCTAAGAATGCTTGAATATAAAACACAAGAAAAACAAAAGTTGGGGGTGAAAGTCTGTTTGTTAAAGAATAAATCAAATAGCAACCCAAGTTATACTGTAAAACCTGGATAGGGGCATTTGACGCTTTATAAACCGCGAAGCGATTTTTTTATTTAAAAAAAAAACGTTAACTGCTCCAAACCAGGTTATACAGTAAAATTTAAGTTGCTAATTGATTTATTTCTTTAAATCTAATTTTCAATCAGTAAGTATCTGACAAATTTTCTCCCTTAAAAACGCCTTTAAATTGTTCAGATTTTAACCATAACGTCAAGAGGATTAAATCGATTTTTACGTAAGTCATTGTGACGAGGGCAAACCAGATTTACAATTTGGATTATTTTTTTTTCAATCAATTATCAAATTAAATTATTTTGGAATATTTTTGTTTTTCACAGAGCAGTTTTAGTGAAAAAAAGAAGAACAGAATTGCTGCAGCTCCCTGCTATTCCAAAGTTAGAGAACCCTATATATGAACTAAGTGAAACCAATTCACAAAATCAGTATAGCGATCCTTATTATGTAGACATAGAAGAAGAAGAAGGAAATCATTACGAACATTTGCCTGTACCATGGGAAGGTGAAAACATAAACAGCCTCCCAGGCCCCAGTAACAATGGGTCATACACAGTACCAAACAATTCTGATGGAATCTATTTGGATGTGAATAAAGCTATCAACAACTTGAGCGTTTACTGCAATGTTCATCCTTACCTGGATCTGACAGGGGATACTATTTCGCTACAAGAGACACGATCAAACATCACAGATTTGCCCGAGAACGGAAGCGTCTATCAATCTCAGAGCTCATTTGACGATGAAACAGAAACACACCTCTGAGAGAAAATTGAACTTTTAGGTAAATAAACATTTCGTTCAATTTTTTTTTAGACTTAAACAATTTATTTCATGGATATCATGTTAATATACGAAAAGTATAAGGACAAGTGTCCCTTTGATGAGCCATTTTACTCTCAAAACTCTTTTATTTTTTCTTTCAGCAGGCTTGATGTCGTTGAACAAAAATGACAGTTTATAAAGCTAGACATATTTTCTATTAAATATTGATTGTTACACTCGTGAAACTATATGTAACCTTATTCTCAAAATTTTGCATGAATTCTTGATATGTTCCATGTTGCGATGAAATGCATCATATATATTTTTTCAATAGGTAATGCTTACCCTACAACAGAAAAAAAGAAAAACATGTATCTAATGCTTACAGAAGTTTATAAAAGTGTGTTTAACACTATTATAAAAATCACTAAATTATTGTATATGTTCATATTATTATAATTTAATTTCACTAGTATCAAGCAATTTCATTGGCTGAATCATTCCGAGGAACATACAATATTTTGTATAACATAACTTGCCTACGTAACAATGAGTTACGTCAAAAACGTATTACTCCGCTTGACGTTATTTTTAAAATATGCTATGTTTGAAGCCTTTTTCGGGTGGAAAAATTGTCTCATTGTCTACTTTGAAATAAAAATTATAAGTAATGAAGCTCATTTCAAGTTATGTTATACGATATAACATAACTTGGGGCAGTTTACGCTTTTTTATAAACCGCTTTGCATCATGCATCATCATTTGATGATGCATTTTCTCATCAAATACCAATACCATGTATTTAGTGCAACACGTTGGATATTGACAATTTTTGTAAAATATTCTTCAAATAACGTTCTTACATACATGTGTCCACAGGCGCTTGACATTTTTAACCTTTCTCTTTATAAATAAAAAAATTCCCTACTAAAATAATAAACAAGGTCGGACACGTAGCCATCTTGGATTTTTTTCAGGTCAGCTACCTCACCTCGATTTTTAGTCTACAATATGTTTAAAATAAACAGATACAACTCTTTCCTTGGAGTACTTACCTTAACTATGCCTCTCCTTTCGGGCAATCCAACTCAAACCACATTAAACCCTCACTAATCTTTAAAATATCGCTTCATACTCAGTCTACTGCTACCGACTCGGTAAAAACTTAGGAAAGGGAGGCCGGAAGTTTATGTTATTATGTAAATGAGAATTCCCTCTACTTAGATTTGATTGATTACTAAGGTATTTATATGATAAATACCAGTAAAACTGTTCAAGCTCCATTATTTTGTGTGTATATTATTTTTCATGCTGTAGATTTACATGATGCAAACAGTTCGTTTTCTATTTCAAATATCACCGCAATTTTAATATTCATAGCTCTTAAGATATCAACCAATCAGAAAAGGGCTTTCCCGGATTATGACGTTCTAACATAAACTTCCGGCCTCCCTTTTCTAAGTTTTTACCGAGTCGGTAGCAGTAGACTGAGTATGAAGCGATATTTTAAAGATTAGAGAGGGTTTAATGTGGTTTGAGTTGGATTGCCCGAAAGTGGAGGCATAGTTAATTAAGGTAATTACTCCAAGGAAAGGGTTGTATCTGTTTATTTTAAACATATTGTAGACTAAAAATCGAGGTGAGGTAGCTGACCTGAAAAAAAATCCAAGATGGCTACGTGTCCGACCTTGTTTATTATTATAGTAGGGAATTTTTTTATTTATAAAGAGAAAGGTTAAGAACGTCAAGCGCCTGTGCATGTGTCTATTGAATGATTCCCAAGTTATTTTGCTAACAGTTTTAAATATTTGAAATTACGCAAAAAAATTTTTTATTTGATCATATTAATTGAAAGTGTACCTCGATCTGTGATGCAAACTATTTTTATGTTTCATGCAGATCTAACAAAGTCTAAGATGAACTATTAAAATTATCTATTTGCATATGTTTTGTGTAATCTGGTTTGAGAACAGTATTTCGTCTCCAAAAGCAACAACTATTTCCCTTGGTTCTTGATATTTTTGAAAATAGTCTTAACTTGATTTTCACAGAATATCATTTTAACAACTAATATAACCATTGTTATTTTGCTCTTGAGTTTATCAAATCTTTTTTTATTCTACTAATCTGATAGTATCTTGATTTTTTTTATCAAATGTATAATCACACTCATTAAATTTGCTTGGTAAGTTTTTGGAAAGTATTTATTCCGGGAATGAGTTTGACATTTGTCTGTAGATGCCAAGTTGAAAACCTTTTATTTTAACCATTTCTGCTGAAGTTTGTTTGGATATTTTTCCTTTTGAAGAATATACTTGGATTTATTTTTTTTGTATACCTCATTGGTTTTGATGAAGTTATAAAATCTCGAAAGATAACGGAATGTTTGACATGTTTCCAAGTGCCGCAGCTCAGTGATTGATTTTCATAAGTTGTTGCTGTCGACTTGGTGAAACATGGTGGAGCTAGGCTCTCAACAAGAGGCATCAGTATGTATCTGTTTATTAACAAAGAAAAACGTGTCCGTACACGATTGTAGTGCTAGTGTAGTTCATGCCAGTAGCTGTGTTCATTACATTTTCTAACACCATTTTATGATTATGCAACTTCTCTGCATGAAACATATGTCTCAATTGATATGCTACTTATTCATGACAATGGGTCAAAACATGTCAAGACAGTGAGGGGGTATACAGAAATGATGGAGAATATGCTGGACCAATGAAGACATCAAAATCTTCAGAGGATATCCATCAAGTCTGTGATTCCTTATGAACTTTCATTGATATGTTTACAACTATTATACTGTACATATGACGATTTGATGAATTTTTTCCCAATTTTCTCTACATAATTTAGAATTTTTACCTTTACCTAATTAATATCCAAAGAAGAATATTTTCGTTGTGATCAGAAATAACATAATTGCATGCCTTTCTAGCATATTTATAAATCGAACAAGCAGTTTTAAAATTTATTTGTAAATAATTCTTTTTTTAAATAATTATTTTTTGATTAAATACTCATGTAAAAATGTTATCAGTCCATGGGATACCTAAGATTTAAAGGAATCTACGCAAAATTATCGAAATCTCTTTCATTCATGTTTTTTTTTTCTTGTTTTGTTTTTGTTTTTGTTTTTTTTTTCATTATCAGTAATATATATTGGTCATAATTGTGCAAATTATATAATATATGTTTATAATTTTCATGTTTCAAGTTTGCGCAAGGTGTATATGTTTCGTGCTTTATCATTTAATTCGTATATGTACCCCAGAGATAAGATTGATATACAGTGGCACCTCTTTAATCCGGACGCAACATCTCAAACATATTCATCCGGATAAATGAATCGTCCATTCCGGATATAAACAAAAGTTAGAAAGCATGATATATGCATTATGTGGCATCAAACGTGAAGACCATCAAGATGCAAAGCGCAAATTTTCGTATAAATGAGACAGATTAAATTTTAAGGTAGAAAAAAATTAATGTTTGAATATTGGTTCCAAAAAATATCGTCCAGAAGGTGCGGAGAGTTCGGATGAATGGCTTCCGGATTACTGTGGCGCCGCTGTATTGGGGTTCGCAATTACTTTAGTGAATGAAATTGTCAAACATTTTATGATTATGATTTCAGATGGTTTTTAGCCGAAGGCTCAAGTGAGCTTTTCTGATCATATTTTGTCCGTCGTCCGTCTGTCTGTCTGTCCGTCCGTCTGTCCGTCTGTAAACTTTTCACATTTTCGACTTCTTCTCAAGAACCACTGGGCCAATTTTGACCAAACTTGGCACAAAGCATTCTTGGGTGAAGGGGAATTAAGATTGTTAAAATTAAGGGCCAAGTCCCCTGATAAGGGGAGATAATCAAGAAAAGACAAAAATAGGGTCGGGTCATTAAAAAATCTTCTTCTCAAGAACCACTGGGCCAGAGAAGCTGATACTTAGGTGGAAGCATTTTTGGGTAGTGTAGATTCTAAATTGTTCAAATCATGACCCCAGGGGGTATGGCGGGGCCACAATGGGGAATCAAAGTTTTACATAGAAATATATAGGAAAAATCTTTGAAAATCTTCTTCTCAAGAACCACTGGTCCAGAAAAGCTGAAACTTATGTGGAAGCATTCTGGGATAGTGTAGATTCTAAATTGCTCAAATCATGACCCCGGGGGTAGGGCGGGGCCACAATGGGGAATCAAAGTTTTAAATGGAATTATATAGGAAAAATCTTTGAAAATCTTCTTCTCAAGAACCACTGGGCCAGAAAAGCTGAAACTTATGTGGAAGCATTCTGGGGTAGTGTAGATTCTAAATTGTTCAAATAATGACCCCCGGGGGTAGGGCTGGGCCACAATGGGGAATCAAAGTTTAACCTAGAAATATATAGGAAAAATCTTTGAAAATCTTCTTCTCAAGAACCACTGGGCTAGAAAAGCTAAAACCTATATGCACATGGAAGCATTCTAGGATAGTGTAGATTTCAAAATGTCTAAATTATGATGAGTGGGGTAAGGTAGGGTCACAATATGTAAGACAAGGGGGACATCTAGTAAAGAACAAAATGGTCAAAGCTTCTCAGGTGAGCGTTGTGGCCCATGGGCCTCTTGTTCTGGGTGTTGTCGATTCTTAAAATAAATTCTTTTCAGTTCAATGAATTCGTTCCTCGTTGATACATTGTACATGTATAGCTGTTGAGTAATCTAACAGTCCTCTTTCATTGGAATTTGTAATGAGGATTAAGCCCTATCACGAGACTTTGTTATTTAGTAAATGATTCAATTTCAATTAAAAGTTTTCCACGGGGTAATCTGTACCCTTCTTTCATGATTTTCGAAAGTTGTCCTTATTTAGCTTCTTTCACATATTAAGATTAAAATCTTATCAATCTATT
Source organism: Saccostrea glomerata (assembly GCA_003671525.1). NCBI lineage: Eukaryota > Metazoa > Mollusca > Bivalvia > Ostreida > Ostreidae > Saccostrea > Saccostrea glomerata. The sequence continues at coordinate 72,962 of PRKT01000684.1, forward strand.
TGGCATATTTCACTAACCAATTTTGTCAAAGGCCTGTTTGAATTATAACACAGCGTGTGATATTTGACTTTAAATATGGAATTAAAAAAAGGGGAAAAATGAAAAATCAATATTTCAGCCGAAGATAATTTTCACTCTCAGTCTGAACTCTGCTCGACATTTTCAATCAAATTTCCCCCAGAAATTGCTCCAACGGATATTGTTTAGTACTAAATTTGACTACGGAATAATCCGTCTACTAGAACCTGATCGGTACCATTTTACATTAAATCAGATGATAGTTTTTACATATTGAATCAGAACTTTGTGAAACTTTCATTTTATTAGAGGTTAATATACATGGAATAGGAATAAGATATGTTATATATGTTATGCTCCTCAAGATAGGACAAACGGAAAATTCCGTGGACAATACGTTGTATTTCCATAAGTGAACTCTTCAGAATTAGAGGCGCGTTTGGTCGTCTGACTGGGAAAGCATGGCATTGCGGATAATACAAAACATGCCAGTATCAATCCAATTCTAAATGTTAAGTGCATTTGTCATTCTAACTAATAAATAGAAGAGCTAAAACATGTGTAAAAAAGCGAAAACCCTAACTTTATCGCCCTTTTATAAAAAAAAAAACCCCGACATTTCCGAGGTATGTGTATTGTCTTTAAAAGTACCATTACGATAAATAGATACATACGATCACCAATAGATGTAAATTAATTTCCTTGTCATCTCTACTGTTGATTTAAATAAAGTCCACAACAATAAAATATTTAATATGCATTTTGTTTAGATTTGTTCATCGACATTCAACATGTTGTTTACATGTTTATGTTACGTTTGTCCCAGAAATCCCGCGAGATTTGTACATTTTCCGACTTTTTCACAAAAGAGCGCACTAAGAACTATAACTCTTCAATAGTGGAAATAGAACGTATTCTGTGAAATAAAAGATGATGAACAATATTAAAGCTATATAAGTTCATTCAAACAGTACAAATAAGGAGCAAGACAAACATTGCATCTCTAGAACATAAGAGATGGGATCAGATGCCATGGAGGAGTGAGCATCCTAATCCAACAGTGACCATTGAACTGATCACCCGTGAGTGGGAAAAAAGGAAAAATCAGTCGACAATTCAGCGTGCAGATAATGGCCTAACAATTAGTAGGAAAAACGTCAGTCAGCATTTGGCTTAATGATAAATTGTTTTTAATGACAAGATCATTGTATCGACAAACTTACGAGAGGTTGACTTTTAACGAAACTGTTGATATTTTTGACCGGTTGAGAGGAGATGTTCGCCTCTCCATGGCGCCTAGCTGATCCCACCTCTAATGTTTTGGAGGTCCGTGTTTGCTCTGCTACTATTTTGTATCGTTTAATGGACTTTTGAGCTTTAATACTGTTTGTTATTTCCCTATTTTTCATTTCATTGATTTGTTAATTTGTTCGTCAATAGCTTAACTCGTTTTAGGAAATGTTCATACGTATAGTACGAGTATGTTAAAGGTTTTGGGATATATCGTTTCGACATATGAATTGAAACAACAATTGTTAATTGAAACACGTCAATTTATCTAAATGTCGAATTGAAGACCACAAAACATGTTCTTCGTTTCGTGTTATGGATTTTAAATAAATTCTCCTAATATGAGGACAACCAGAAGTCTCTGTCAAGACTGTAGCTCTACTGGTTTGTACTTATCAAAAACCATTGCACTATTTTATGTATCTTTGTGTAGTCTACTTGTGTGCCAACTTATTTTGAAATCAAACTAAAACTGTAGAAGGAGTAGTGTTTTAAAGGAATTTCACAGAAAATTCTATTTTTAGTAACCATGGTTACACCGTTCATCGAAATCAAAAACCGATGCACTATTCTATGTATCTTAGTGTAGTTTACTTGTGTGCCAAGTTATATTGAAATCGGACCAAAACTGTAGAAGGAGTAGTGTTTTAAAGGAATTTCACAGAAAATTATATTTTTAGTAACCATGGCAACACCGTTCATTGAAATCAAAAACCGATGCACTATTCTATGTATCTTAGTGTAGTCTACTTGTGTGCCAAGTTATATTGAAATCAGACCAAAACTGTATAAGGAGTAGGGTTTTAAAGGAATTTCACAGAAAATTCTATTTTAAGTAACCATGGCAACTTCGTTCATCGAAATTAAAAACCGATGCACTATTCTATGTATCTTAGTGTAGTCTACTTGTGTGTCAAGTTATATTGAAATCAGACCAAAACTGTAGAAGGAGTAGTGTTTTAAAGGAATTTCACAGAGAAATCTATTTTTAGTAACCATGGCAACACCGTTCACCGAAATCAAAAACCAATGCATTATTTTATGTATCTTAGTGTAGTCTACTTGTGTGCCAAGTTATATTGAAATCAGACCAAAACTGTAGAAGGAGTAGCGTTTTAAAGGAATTTCACAGAAAATTCTATTGTTAGTAACCATGGCAACACCGTTCATCGAAATTAAAAACCGATGCACTATTCTATGTATCTTAGTGTAGTCTACTTGTGTGCCAAGTAATATTGAAATCAGACTTAAATTGTAGGAGGAGTAGCGTTTTGAAAAATTGTTTACAGACAGACGGACAGACAGACGGACGGACGCCGGACGCATTACTATCGCATAAGCTCTTCTGGTCTCTGACCAGTAGAGCTAAAAAAGATCTGCTAATACTAGTACATTGTACCATAGCTTAAATTGTAACCCGTAGGAATTCTAACAGATTGTCGGAGACCTGGGGCTCCAAAACTACGTACATGTAGATATTGTCAATCAAAAACTCTGGCATCTTTAAAATATTAACTTCAGAGTACTTGTTTGTACAATCAGAATGTTTTAAACAAAAACAAAAAAATTAGCAAATGATCAATAAAGAGGTTAGTCAACTTACAAGTTCTATTTTTATTGATGCAGCTGTCAACGATTCAGACAACCTTCAGTTATCATGAGGAATAGTTAAAAAGTCGTAAGCTTTAATGTTTTTATTGATTTTGGTAAAATTTTGTGATTTTCAATTTTCCAAAAGTCCCTTAGTTGGTATTTTAAGTACATGTATTAAATTCACATCTGATGTAAATTACTTCTCGAATATATTGTTGCACTCCTGAAGTTTCTCCTTCACTACTGTTGTTAAAATATTTTAGTGAGGAGTAAAGAAGTTTGGTAGAAAATTTACTGGAACTCGCGATGTATGTTTTTTTTTGTAAGGATTTTTATGAATTTTCCAAATCCAATATAGAAATTTATACACGTAGTATTAGTTCATTTTGGTTGCTGGGAATACTAGCATTGTTACAACGCGAAATGTAATAACAACGCGAAATGTAATAAACCTGGATTATAACATTTTGCGTTATTACATTTTGCGTTAAAATCAACGCAGAATGTAATAACGCAAAATGTAACAACACACTTTTGAGGATTATTACATTTCGCGTTATTACATTTTGCGTCGAGATCAACGCAAAATGTAATAACGCAAAATGTAATAACACGATTTTTGGATTATTACATTTTGAGTTGTTACATTTTGCGTCGAGATTAAGCAAAAGACAGGAACGCAAAATGTAATAACACATTTTTTTTTCGTCAGCCAGATTGAGTACAATTTTCAATAGTGTAGTGGCCGATGAAAAGAAAATAAAAAAAAGGAATAAATAGATATACGCAATTTCTTACAATGAATAAATTTGATAATATATTGATTTATTGAATTAGCTATATGTGTTTAAAATCAGTTTGATAATAAATGTATTCAAATTATACGTGTTGCAAATTAGAAACGTGCATCTGTGGGCAGTGTTGTTGGGGGGTACTGACCACAGGTACTTGTGGACAGGACCTACCCCCCCCCCCTACACCCCTGGTCAAAATATTTTTTTTTCTTTTTTTGTCATGAATTATGTTTCTAGTACTTATTTACAACGTATTCCATATGAAAAATCCAAAAAATAACATAGATTTACTAAAAATGTCATACCCTGGTATTATAAAATAGAGAAGGTAAGTCACTTCGGGTTGTTAATTCGGACCCCTTTTGATTATCGGGCCTAAAATATCATATACCTACTACATGTCACCAAAATGTGACATGATATCTTGTTTCGGTAGAGATTTTTTCGTTAATCGTGCCATTTAATTGCCCAGACATTCCCCAGTTATCCGAGTATTCAGCGTCAAACGTGAAAAATTTGGAAATGTCAAAGCAGAAATTACGGAAGTGATCCGAAAACGACACCTAACGGGTAACATTCGAGTTCCGAGTGTCATAGAATGAAGGGAAAAGCCAGAGGACTACGAAAAAGTTCGGGAAAATTTTGATAAAAGTCGAAATCGATTCATTAGAATTTAAATTTTGCTGCAGATTTCGAGATGAAATCGCTAAATCTATGTTATTTTTTGGATTTTTTGTACGTTGTACGTTGTAAATAAGTACTAGAAACATAATTCATGACAAAAAAAGAAAAAAAAATATTTTGACCAGGGGTGAATCGGGGGGGGGGGGGGGTCCTGTCCACAAGTACCTGTGGTACTGACCAGTGTGCTTTTGCTTTCTTTTATAGACAAATGCAATGAATCTAAAAAAAACAAACTATTCATTTGTACTGGCAGGTGTAAATGTATAGCGGGAAGGGGATTATTGACAATAATGATAATTTAATAAGACTATCAAAAATATGCCAATCAAAGTTATTCATTCTGTATAATTAAGTACAGTGCATTCAATATAACTAAAATCAGAGTCAGAAAAACAAAACAAAAAGATGTATTTATGTCTGTAAAAGCCCTAACGTTGGTCTCATTGTTTTAGTTCTAAATATTTTAACAGCGTGTTTCCCATGTTGGTTACATGTATATATTTGGATCAATTCTATGATCTTTTTTTTAAACGCAGACAAAAAAATAATTTTGTTTTGTTTTATTACATATTTTTTATTACATTTTGCGTTGTCTTCAGTGCAAAAATAAAATAACGCAAAATGTAACAACGAAAAAGGACGTTATTGCATTTTGCGTTGATCCCGACGCAAAATGTAATAACGCAAAATGTAATAATCTAAAAATCGTGTTATTATATTTTGCGTTATTACATTTTGCGTTGATCTCGACGCAAAATGTAATAACGCAAAATGTAACAATCCAGGTTTATTACATTTTGCGTTGTTATTACATTTCGCGTTGTAACATAGCATTAAAGATATTCAAAACTGGTATTTGATTTTATGGAAGTCCCTTCTTAGAAAAGGAGATATGGGTATACATGTTAGTTGGATTACCACTTGTAGAATTAATTTCAAGTCCATTAAAAAACGAGAGTAAAAAAAAAAAGAGCCTTCTACAAAGACAATGTTACATACTTTTCTCAGCTAAGACCAGTACGTACATACTGACTGTTTCATCTGTCTAATTTTATTTTCATTTCTGAATTGTTAAAAACAGAATTAATTCATTCTGACAAAGTGTTAAGGCTCTCTTGTTCATGTCTGGTCCATCGACTGGCGTAATTTTCCTTAGAATTAAGGTCTTCCGTTTCCAACGGAAGACCTTCTACTGATTCTGTTGGTAAAGATTATTATTCTTTTTTTTTCTTCTGCTTCCTAGACCGCAACTTTGATGTCTCATATCTCGCTCATTTCTCAACGGATTTCGCTCAAATTTTCAGACGTTATAGACGTTAATAAACTCTATCAGAATGATGTATAAAATTTCAAAAATCCACTTCCGGTTTTGAGTTATTTCCCTTTAAAGGAAAATTTATAGGCTTTCGTTTCCAGACAAAGGCTCAGAGACGGCTAAAGCTGGAGCAGAAATTCTACTAATTTTAGATAATAGAAGGATTGAAGTTGTGCACATCGGTTTTTGTTTTTCGATTTCTGTATTCAAAATGGCGCTATATAGGGGTCAAAAATTAGAACGCTTAAAAGAACCAAAAATTACTCATATTTTTCTTTTTATCTTCTAAACTAAAAATATTTTGTTAAAATATATAGAACATAATTTGTGCAGAATTAGAAGATCTTTCAAATGATATGTCGAAAAAAGGGCTGACCCCTAAATTAAGGGACCTAGAGGGGCCAAAAGTTTTTTCCAGATATCTCAAAAAGTATTGAGAATTTGTTATGCATCAAAGAAGCAAAGTTGTTCAAAATATCAAGCTTTATCTAATGGGGTCGTCAAAATACGTCCGGCGACGTCACTTCCGGTCGAACCGGAAGTAGTCAGAAAATGCATATTTTTGCCGTTTTTGACAGGTTTTTGGGTAACATGTCTCACTAGAAGCTTAAATATTAATTTTCCGTCCGTCGTCGTCACTTCCGGTCAAACCGGAAGTACCAAAGAATGGCTTAATTTTGCTATACTTAACATAGATTTGGAGGATTAACCCATTTTTGGACTTCATTACTCTTTTTTTTTTTAATGAAAGTTACTTCCGGTCAAACAGGACGGAAGACCTACTCGTTGCTTTGCAACGAGCTCGGCTCTAGTTCATTATATTTTTGAAACTTTAGCGGAAAGATAGGGGTTCCTTATTATTTGGTCCTGTTAAAGTAAGCCAGTCAAGGTACTCATTTTTACTTGCATAACTATATTTTCATGTACGTCACCATTAATAACGTTTCAAGCAAGACTATTGTAACTGTCGCACGATGAAGAACATAAACATGATGAAGGACTGTTTCAGATGTCCGATATCCAGGTTCTGTGAAGTTTTCATGCGAAGAGAAAATTTTGGGGCACAATAATCGATGTATATTTGTATAGGAATTAAATGATGTAGTCTTCAATTTGAAATACGGAGAATTCAAAACTGGGTTCTTTTGTGATTAAGAGCACTACTTCATTTCTCAGTACTAGTTCACATCAAGATATGTAATTATTCCGAAAGATGTCGCTTCACTCAGCCCACGAATATTAAACAGTGTTAAATGTAATATGTCAGGGGTCCAACAACTGATGACTGTGGTCGCGGCCTTGACCCCTGGTACTGGAAGGATGAAAACACCCGCTGGTTGTTTTAGCTGTATTTCCTTATGTGAAAGGTGGTGATTTAAAAATTTGAAAATGATGGTCTAACAAGTCGTAAGAAAAACGCCATTCAAAGTAGGTTTACAATTAAATCCTTGGACACGCCTTACTATATAAACAGAAATAATTTAATTTTAGTTGTAACACGTCATTTGATTGGTTAAACGGTTTTATCCATTTTGTATAATATAACTTGCCTACGTCACAATGAGTTACGTCAAAAAGGTATTACTCCGCTTGACGTTAACTTTTAACATATGCAATATTTGAAGCTTTTTCCGAAGGAAAAATTGGAAAAAATTGTCTCGTTGTCTACATATAAATTAAATTATAAGGAATGAAGCTTATTTCAACTTATGTTGTACAATATAACATAACTTTGGACAGTTTACCCTTTTTAATAAACCGCTTCGCTGTTTATAAAGCGTAAACTGCCTCAAGTTATGTTACCGGTATATTGTATAACAAAAGTTCAATAAAATATGTTCAAAACAAAACAAAACAAAAGTTGAAATAAGCTTCATTCCTTATATCACTTAATTATAACAAATCTGCATAAAGATCAAATTACATTTCACTTGATTATAATATGGAATGAAAAATCATTTTAATATGAAATAAGAAGTCAAATAAAACATTAAGTAGTAAAAATACTCTTCATAAAGCAGCTGGTTCAGCGATAGGCGAAGAGACAGAGAAGCGTCGGGTCTTGAAGCACGTGATTTTACGGAATCAAAAGCATGTAATTATTTATGGAATTACTGGTAGACTGTTTGGTTTCATGACGACCCCTGCGAAATGATCAAGAATAATTCTTGAACTTTGAAGAAAAGTTCATGAATTATATTCTTGAATCAGCTCATGAATAGTTCATGAAGATCCCATGAAGTTAAAATTGGACACTCATGATTTCATGGATTTTATTCATGAAAACCAAGTTCAAGAATATTCAAGAATTATTTGTTGTTCATGAACAAACTTGGATTTTTTAATTGCCTGCAAAATGATCAAGAATAATTCTTGAACTTTCAAGAAAACTTCATGAATTATATTCTTGAACTTTCAAGAAAACTTCATGAATGATATTAATAGGTTCAATGCATTTTCATGAACTAATCATGAATAATTTGTAAAAGTTATTTAGGAATGTTCATGAACTATTCATGAATGTTCTTGCTTTTTGTAAACAAAAATGTAATAAATTATGCAAAATGAAAAACTGTAAAAGAAAATATTTTAATAGCATCTTGAAAGATTTCACAGAATTTTTGTTTTCCAATCATGGTAACAAAATCTTTGTTCAAGTAAACAACTCTGATAAGTGATATCGATAATAAATAAATTATGTAGTTCATTCCTAGTAAAATTATGAAAAATTTTATTCAAACGCGACTCTTTGCAGAATCCTTAACCTTACTTGGTCAAGAGGAGTGTGGGTTCCTTATTCAGCGTATTTCAAAGTGTATGCCTAAAATGGAATGGTTTTTAATCCAAGTCTCACTGTCTGGCAGAAAAGTGTGTTCAGCAATTAGGGCATCAGCTAAAAGGGCTTTCAAGGATTTTGAGAAGAGGTGGTCAAATAAAAAAAATCTTATTGGCTTTCCCTGTGGAATTTTCAGAATTTCATCACTTGGATACTTTGATCGATTACGATTCATATTTTCATTCCTTTCTTTTGTTTTTCTTCAAGATCCTGGATTTTTTTTTTTTTTTTGCAGCCAGAGTTTTTTTAATCTTCTATCGATCTCAACTCATCAACATTATCTGTGAACTGCTTTTCTTTTCCCTACAAGAACAAAGATTTTCTGAAAATGCTCATAAATGTGAAAACTTAAGACTTAATTTTTTTTTTTTCATATTTGTTTCATTTAATTCTGCATCATAGGCACTGCCATATTTTAAAGCATTCCGAGCGGTAGTTTAGCCAGTTTCCCTTGCCCGCCATGTTCAAGATGTTATAGGTGAACAGGATGAATTTTTCAATCTTTAATTATTAAATGTTACGTAATTTGGTTGGATCCTTACTCATAACAAAGTTTGACAAAATTATCATTAAAAAAGACATAACTGAACTCTTACAAATAGACAGTAACATCTTGACAAATATCTCACAGATTCAGCGATTGCCTCCATTTTTTTGTAACTCACCATTAATATCTGCAGTTATGAAGTAAATTGATCCTCTGGATATTCCTTCTTCGTATTCTGTTATTTTCTTCAAAGGTTGACAAAGAATGACTAGATATACGCTAATAATCCTCCAATTCTACCGATTCACTTTCCAACGTCTCGCGCGTTTCAAAGTTTGCGCCTTTTAAAAAGTGTCATGCAGAACTAATTAAGAAATAGTTTCGAATTGCCAAGATTGTTGTTAAACAAAAAATAACAAACACTATCTGAATGATTTTTCACTGAAATTAATTTTTTTCAAATTAATATAAGTTATATCATTTATTGAATTGGATTTTTTATATTATACCTGTAGAGCCACAGTTTCGTATTTTCAAGTATGGCCGCCTCCATATCAAGAGGACAACAAATAAATCTTGGGAACCACTCGCCCTCAAACAGAATACCCTGAGCTATGAAAGTGTATAGGAGAATAGACTACAAAATACGAATGTGGATCATGTCATAGATACTTCACAACCATGCAGCCTGTGCTGTATCATTTACACACGATGTACAGAAAAATGTGCGACTTGATAACTGCATCAAAATATAAAGCGTTTGACCCAAGAATAGTACGGACAAGAGATATGATTTTTTAGCTGTCAATAAATCTATGATACGTTTTTACGAAGATTATGAAATTTTTCCTAGACTGTAAGTCTGTTTCATTTTCTTACAACTTGTTAAAAGTTTGACAAATAGAGAAAATTCGGTCGAACAAAGTTGTGTCGTGAAAAATAAGATAATTTAAAGCACAATAATAATATAGTTGGCCATTTTAAATGATGAAGAAACATTATTAATTCAATATGAGAAAAAAATGCTGTCAATATTGATGCAGTGTTCTTTAAAGTTTAAATTACGATCATAATTTAATTACAATCTCCCTTCTAGACAGTACATAACAGAGTTTTATTATCCTGAAGAATCTAAGTTACCGATTCGGAGAGTAGAAAAAAGTGATTTTAACCTCTTATGTTCTCCTACTTGTCTCTGATCCAATACTTTCAAAATCAAAACAAAAGCATGTTATTAATTAAATCAGGGTCTTGTTCAACAATTGCATCTGCATGCAAAAGTTGTATTATGGGAGTAATGAGTGTTTTCTGGCGATCGTTTGTGACAATTATTTTTACATTTTTTGTCTTCATGAAAATTCATGAACATTCATTACCTTGAACTATTAAGTTTTTTTCTTTAAACTGAAAATTAACAATATTCATATTTGTTCATCATTTATTCATGAACTATGAATTATGAATGTTTTCATGAATTTTATTCATGAACAACTTTTATGAACCTGTTAAGAATCCTTTAAGAACCATTCATGAACAATTATGAACAACTCATAAAGGTTCTTAAAATCATGAATATCATTTCGCAGGGGGACGATTAAGAAACTAGCTTTGATGATAATTTTATGCATAAATGCCTTCGGTGTTCATGCAAATAATCACTCAAACAAATTGCTTGATCACATTATGAAACCAAAAAACAATTATTTCTCAAATAATTTAAAAAAAAAATAAAAGCAACAACAAATGCCGATACTTTATAATTAAAAAAAAGATTTAATAATGGGATGTTTTCTTGCATGGGATTTTATACATAATATAATCATATTTATACATGTTCCATTGCATAGAAAATACTTTTAAAATCTAAATAAATATGATGTAATAAACTGCAATGAGATGAATACAAGCTCAGATATTATACACCTATTTACTGGCTATGAGGACAATAGCAAGTTTATCGTTCCCCAAAACAGCAAACTATTTCCCGAGGCGCAGCCAAGAATAGTTTGCTGTCGAGGGGGACGATAAATCATAGCCAGTAAATAGGTGTATTATTATACCGATGCTGACTTTACTTTTGTTAACTTTTGGGAGTCCAGGGTACACACAATTATGATATTCCATATTATTATACCTCTGTGAATTTATTCTAAATAAAAACATGACGAATAAACATGCTATCTTTTCCAAACAGCCCCTACTGTGAAATAGTTGTTGTGCTATCTGCTGACTTTACGTTTGTTACGTCATAATATATACGCGTCACAAACCAGAAGTTTTCCGAGATGAAAAGCGATGGAAACAGAATGCTGCCGGTGAATAGTTTGATGACTATTTCACCATGGGCAGATAGCACAAAACTATTTCACAGTAGGGGCTGTTTGGAAAAGATAGCATGTTTATTCGTCATGTTTTTATATTGAACAAATTCACAGAGGTATAATAAACATGTATGTAATTTCAGGTAAATTTTTGTTCATATATATTCTCAAATATGGAAGATTATATAAATTGTAACATTTTGTTCATATGCTCAAATATGAAAGATGATACTTCTAAATTGCAAATATCATCATGATTACATGTGTACATTGCACAACAGAAGAAAATGAAGTTCATAGCAGTTTTATAAGCTGTTAGTCCGAAAAATCCGACGTTTTTCTGGCTTTTTTACGATTTTGATATTTTACATGCCAGGAAAACGTCAGAACCGGCGCCATTACGAAAACTGGGAAATCGCCGCCTCCAACCAGAGGCGGCATTCAGAGGTTGATTTTCGATACTTGTAAACCGAATTAAATGCTGAATTCACATTTTATCAATAGTACAACACCTTTAGTACTCACCAACATCGTTTTTATGTTCCGTTTATAAAATAATATAATCCGATGAACACATTTGACTGACTGTTGAGATTTGTTTTCATTTCGTGCATTGTAAAATCGTGCAAGTTCTGAATCGGAATGTGGAGCGGTAATTTCTATTCATCGATATTGGTAAGTTCTAGGAGCATTGTGCCATTGATAAATTGTGATTTCGGCATCTAATTCGGTTTCCAAGTATAGAAAATCAACTTCGGGTGGAGACGGTGAAATTTCCAGTTTTCGTAATGGCGCCGGTTCTGACGTTTTCCTGGCATGTAAAATATCAAAATCGTAAAAAAGCCAGAAAAACGTCAGATTTTTCGGACTAATAAGCTGTGTACTAACCAGCTAAAGGTAATATGTGTCTTGCGTATTACAATGAATAGTTTTCACATTTAAATTGTAACGTAATATAGTGCTATAATTACACCAATTTCTGTCAGGGTATATTTTACTAGCTTCACTGTAACATATAAGGTTTCCTGACCTTTAATACCTGATTATTATGACCAATAGTAAGTCCATCTTAAATATCCTGACCTATAGGACCTGTCATTGATGATTAATTTAGTCAATTCCATTTCACAGCTGAAACTGCAGAATTAAAATATGACACACTTCTGCATCATATAACTATCTTTACAATTTACTTCACAATTTAAAGAAATTCACAGAATGCTAGGTTGGATAGAAGGGGGAGTATAGGATATTGAATATTTTATATGAATATGAGTTTTGTGTTCTTATTTCCAATTAGCAAAAAAAGATGTTAAAATGTTTGACAGTTTCTTTGAGAACTTGGAGTCAGTCATGTTTTTTCCTTGAGTGAAGATAATATCTTTGGAGAGCTTATGTATGGTACATGGAACATTGGTGTATTTCTTTTCACCAAAGAATGTCCTGCTAGACATAACTGCTGTGATTTCCCTCAGAACTTCAAGGAAGTCAGTTTTATTGTCTTTAAGTTTTCCATTTCCATAAAATTTTTCTACAGCTTCATACAAGAACCGCAACATGTAACTGCCATCCTCTTTACTCCTAAAAGCATACATGCCTAAAAGAAGAAAAGGGAATTCATAAGTTTTTGGTTTAATTAGTTAAAATATATCTCAATTAGTCATGATCAAAATGAAATCAATGCATTCATACTGGAGGTCTTAAATCAATCATTCATATAAGTATAGATGTCATTAATATTTCTGAATATTTGATAAATCATCAAACTCAGTGCTTCTATTGATCACAAGATACAAAGATTTATCACCTGAACTACTGCTCAGATGAAAAGTTTCTCATAATAAAACAAGATCTCATGTCAAGAAAACAAAAATCAAAATATGATACCTTACAACAGGACAACAAAAATCAACAACATACTTTACAACAGAACAAAAAAAACAACAACACTAAACCTTACATTGTGATGACAAAAGTCAAAACATGATACCTTACAATAGGTCAACAAAAGTCAACAACACACTTTACAACAAAACAAAAAAATACAACATTAAACCTTACAGTGTGACGACAAGAGTCAACATTACATCTTACAACAGGACTACAGAAGTCAATATCATATATTATAACAGGACAACAAAGACAACACCACATCTAAAAACCAGACAACAAAAGTCAACACCACACCTTAAAACAGGAAAACAAAAAAGTTGAAATCACACCTTATAATAGACATCAAAACCTAAACACAGGACAACAAAAATCAACACCACACCTTACAACATGACAACAGAAGTCAACACCACACCTTACAACAGGAAAACAAAAGTTTAAATCACACCTTATAACAGACATCAAAACCTAAAACAGGACAACAAAAGTCAACACCACACCTTACAACATGACAACAGAAGTCAATTTCACACCTTACAACAGGAAAACAAAAGTTGAAATCACACCTTATAACAGACTTCAAAACCTAAAAACAGGACAACAAAAGTCAACACCACACCTTACAACATGACAACAGAAGTCAACACCACACCTTACAACAGGAAAACAAAAGTTTAAATCACACCTTATAACAGACATCAAAACCTAAAACAGGACAACAAAAGTCAACACCACACCTTACACATTGATACATGTAACAGAAGTCAACACCACACCTTACAACAAGAAAACAAAAGTTGAAATCACACCTTATAACAGACATCAAAACCTAAAAACAGGACAACAAAAGTCAACACCACACCTTACAACATGACAACAGAAGTCAATTTCACACCTTACAACAGGAAAACAAAAGTTGAAATCACACCTTATAACAGATATCAAAACCTAAGAACAGGACAACAAAAGTCAACACCACACCTTACAACATGACAACAGAAGTCAATTTCACACGTTACAACAAGAAAACAAAAGTTGAAATCACACCTTATAACAGACATCAAAACCTAAAAACAGGACAACAAAAGTCAACACCACACCTTACAACATGACAACAGAAGTCAATTTCACACCTTACAACAGGAAAACAAAAGTTTAAATCACACCTTATAACAGACATCAAAACCTAAAAACAGGACAACAAATGTCAGCACCACACCTTACAACAGAAAAATATAAGTTGAGTTCACTCCTTATAATGTTGTCCTCTGTACCTTAAAGAGAACATTAAAACCTACCACAGGACAACAAAATCTTATAACAGGATAACAAAAGCCGACACTGAAAACAAAACCCTGAAGCAGGACAATTAAAGTCAGAAGCAGACCTTGTGGTGATGCAAACATTACGAGCATATCATTGTGACAGGGGACAGCTGTGATATGGACTGGGGCCACTGTCGGTCGATATCGCCGCGCTTTAGGTGGATCCACTTCATCTCCCAGCATTCCTTTCTCTGCTGGAGGACGTAATCTGATTCCTCTTGCTGGGTCCAGCTCATCTCCTGTATGTTCAATCTTAGGTGACACAGCCTACAATAGAATTTGCATGCTTGTGTTGGAGAACCATGAACATTCAATGCTACTTATGTCCCACAGAAAATGTGCAATTCTTAATATATTTCTTCATTTTTCACATTCTAAAATATATTCATGCAGGAAATCTTGACAATTTTCATTTCATCAGAGCATGTACACGCTGTAACAAAAATTTCAATAGGCTGTCATTAAATTATTTCCAGTGCTGCACAGTCAGGGTTATCTTTTAACAAGAGGCCCATGGGCCACATCGCTCACCTGAGAATCTTTTGTCATTTTGTTCTTTACCAGATTTCCCCCTTGTAATACATATTGTGACCCCATCCTACCCCAATGATCATAATTTACACAATTTGAAATCTACACTACCCAGGATGCTTCCACATAAGTTTCAGCTTTTCTGGTCCAGTGGTTCTTGAGAAAAAGATTTTCAAAGATTTTTCCTATATATTTCTATGTAAAAATTTGATTCCCCATTGTGACCCTGCCCAACCCCCGGGGGTCATGAATTGAACAATTTAGAATCCCGCGACTGATATCTTCTAAGGGCACTGTATTTGAAATCTTTGAGAGTTTTTTGAAAAAATCGAATTTAAATCTGAATTACGACTTACAATTTTCTGAAACTAGTTTAAAAGCGCTTGACAGAATAGGCAAGCTTCCGCTTTTCTACAAACAAACTCTAATCTCATTTAACGAATGTAAAAAAATGTGTAACTTCGAAAATATATCACCTAATGATATTTTAAAACAGTAATATTCTCTATTTAAAAGATTTAATAGATGGTAACGGAAACATAAAAACACTACAAATGCTTTCCACTGTTATTAAAAGAAAGTCGAACTGGCTTTGTGAATATAAAATTTTATTATCAGCAATTAAACCATTGTGTAAAAAATGTGACTTATCTAATGCCAAATATTTAAACATAAAGAATGAAATGAGATTTCATTTTGCAACAGGGGATTCAAATCTAAATGGTAAGAAATGCCAATTTTTTTTATAAAATTTTGATATGTAAAAAATTCTTTAAACCGTGTTATCAAATTAAACTTTCTCAAGAGTTTTCAATTCCTGCAAACGACTCAAATCTATGGCAAAATATATACATGAGAAAAATCAAAGATATAAATGACAACAAAGTCGCTGAATTTAATTATAAAATGCTTCATAATATTCTCTGCAACAATACCTATTTAAGTAAATGGATAAAGGACAAGGGGGACAACTGTACTTTATGCAAAACAACTGAAACCACAAAACATTTACTTTTTGAATGTAAAATAGTTGAAAAGATTTGGAAAAAATTAGGAACCTTTTTAACTATGGATATAAAATGGAAACACATCGTTCTTGGCTTTTATCTAGAAAAGAACGATAAGGTTGAATCTTTGAATTTATTAATATCTTTTATAGCGTATAAAATATATAAATACAAAATGTACTGTAGAATTGAATCTCTGAAAGAAACTGAAATAGATTTGTTAAAATATGTCAAAAATGCACTTATTCAATATTCTTCTGTATTACGTCCTATGAATTGTGATAAACATATTTCTTCAAAATTTGCAGAAACATTTAGAATATGATGTATACATGTTTTTTGTTTCTTTTTTAATTAAGCAGCTACTTCGAGAGAACAGTCTCAAGTAGCATCGTCCACTGGGGAGTGTTTGGACTTTTTGTGGTTTTAGGACCCCAGTGGACCATAATTGCTAGTTCAACTCTGTTTCAGTATATATTTTGTATATTTATACTCTGCAACACTTTGTCTTTAAAAAAACATGATTCCATTATATGTATATGCACTATAAAAAAAAATGTTATAATCGTTTCTCTATCATTATTTTTGTTGATGTATTGTTGTTATTTATAAAAAATACTGAATAAAATCTAATTACAAAAAAAAAAATATATATATATATTTCTATGTAAAATTTTGATTCCCCATTGTGGCCCCACCCTAGCCCCGGGGTCATGATTTGAACAATTTAGAATCTACACTACACCAGGGTGCTTCCACATCAGTTTCAGCTATTCTGGTCCAGTGGTTCTTAAAAAGATTTTCGAAGATTTTTCCTATATATTTCTATGAAAAACTTTGATTCCCCATTGTGGCCCCACCCTAGCCCAGGGGGTCTTGATTTGAACAATTTAGAATCTACACTAGACCAGGATGCTTCCACATAAGTTTCAGCTTTTCTGGCCCAGTGGGTCTTGAGAAGATTTTCAAAGACTTTTCCTATATATTTCTATGTAAAACATTGATTCCCCATTGTGGCCCCGCCCTACCCCCGGGGGTCATGATTTTAACAATTTAGAATGTACACTACCCCAGGGTGCTTCCACATCAGTTTCAGCTATTCTGGCCCAGTGGTTCTTGAGAAGAAGATTTTCAAAGACTTTTCTAATATATTTCTATATAAAACTTTGATTCCCCATTGTGGCCCCGCCCTACCCACGGGGGTCATGATTTGAACAATTTAGAATCTACACTACCCCAGGGTGCTTACACATCAGTTTCAGCTTTTCTGGCCCAGTGGTTCTTGAGAAGAAGATTTTCAAAGATTTTTCCTATATATTTCTATGTAAAATTTGATTCACCATTGTGACCCAGCCCAAACCCCCGTGGTCATGATTTTAACAATTTAGAATGTACACTACCCCAGGGTGCTTCCACATCAGTTTCAGCTTTTCTGGCCCAGTGGTTCTTGAGAAGAAGATTTTCAAAGATTTTTCCTATATATTTCTATGTAAAAATTTGATTCCCCATTGTGGCCCCGCCCAACCCCCGGGGGTCATGATTTGAACAATTTAGAATCTACACTATCCTAGCGTGCTTCCACATAAGTTTCAGCCTTATTGGCCCAGTGGTTCTTGAGAAGAAGATTTTTAATGACCCCACCCAATTTTTGTCTTTTCTTGATTATCTCCCCTTGTGAGAAGACTTGGCCCTTCATTTTAACAATTTAAATTAATACCCCTTCACCCAAGGATGCTTTGTACTAAGTTTGGTCAAAATTGGCCCAGTGGTTCTTGAGAAGAAGAGGAAAATGTGAAAAGTTTACAGACGGACGGACAGACAGCTAGACATACGGACAGACGGACGGACGACTGACAAAATGTGATCAGAAAAGCTCACTTGAGCCTTCGGCTCAGGTGAGCTAAAAATAGATGTATCTTTTTAAAATATCTATGAACGGAAAAGTTGCATTATTGACGTTAAGTGTTATTATCATCATTGTCCTTCAACTAAAACCAATATCCAGACTGGACTTACCCCTTCCCTTCCTGCTGCTTTGTGAGTATTTGTTTCTTTGTTACAATTGGCCTCCTGGGTGTAAACTCTACCAAGTTGCCAGACCTCAGTTTGTAATTTTTTTAAATTTCTGACAATTTCTATCTGTCGTTGTTCCAAATATTTTTCTACTGATGTGTCTCGTTCCTGTTAAAACAAATAGTTTACAATAAAACATGTAGTAGTAATTGAGGCTTTACTTTAAATTGAGCTATTACACAGTCATGCTTACAAGTTCTATAATTAGATGAACATTTAAGCAATGAATTATCATTTTTTGAAAGATGCAGTCTCATAACTGCAATGGTGTGTGCAAACAAATTGAGTAACGCGCGTTAGCGCGTTATGAAAATTTGTTTGCACACACCATTGCAGTTATGAGACTGCATCTTTCAAAAAATGATAATTCAATGCTTATATTTACATTTTATAGCCCCTGTATTGTCCGTAATTTTAATTTTTTTAATTAAAATTCCCTCCTTATCCTTCATGTAAGTTGCAATTTATAGAACAGCGTATGGAACAGCTTAATCCAAGTTTCCCGCCAGAGTTTGTTTGCGCACAAGCCAAAATCCGCAAACGAAAATAGTGCACAATAAAACAGATAACAATAATCAAAGTTTTCTTATTTTTCAATCTAAAAATGATAAACTTTATTTTGCAACAAAGAAATACAAATGAATGGTATAATAGACATAAAGTTTTCGCTTTGTTTAAACTGTAATGGTGTAGTCCCTGTATTCATACGCCAGACAGACTTCGGTAATTTGGTCTTGTGTGTTATGTGTATTTATCACTTGTAATTTTATAATGCTTTTTATTAGGGTCAAACAAAGTAAATGTAAATATTGAACAATATTTACATTTGCTAATGTCTTTCCTTATATGACAATATAAATTAAATTGACATTCAATTTTCAATGACATGCAGTTGGGCAAACTGCATCAGACTATTAGAAAGTCTTGACTGTGACGTCATATGACGCCATAGTTACGTTATGATGCATTTCTATAACAATGTCCAAATAGTGCCTATTTTTCCTTGTTACACGAATAAAAGTAAAATATAAATATAAGAAATAAGATATCATGTTTTAAAGTTTCATTGGGATGTGACATGAAGTCGGTACGTGATCAAATCTACTATAACGCCCTTTGGGCGTTATAGAATTTGATCACGTGACCAACTTCATGTCACATTCCAATAAAACTCTAAAAATGATATCTTATTTCTTAAATGTCAACTTTACCAATAATTGAATGTCTAACTCACCCCCTGTTTGTCTGTATCCTGACTGTTGAGTGTGTGGAGGTCATTGTCACCCTCAAGGTCAGAATCCTCGGTGTCTGTATCAGACACATCTCCCTCCTCTGTGTCAGACTCTACATGACAAAAACTACATTGTGCATTGTGCAGTTAAATTTGTATGAGGAAAAACCATAAAAACACCTGGTAAGTTTTTCTGGCAACACTTCTTCTGTCCATCAGAAGTATGAGCTTTCAGATATAATTTTTTTTCCCAATTAACATACAAAAGCTTTTTTTTCTTCAGTATATAATAGTAAACTATATACAAAGCACATACCGACTCTAATACATAGTATATAATTATCTTAAATCCTTTTAACATCCTGTAAAGTTGTGTCAATTATATGGAAGCAACATTATTCACAAGATGGAATACTGAAACATTTCCTTAAAATAACCATAGAGTCTGTATGCTTTGAGAATACATCAAGTAACAATAACTGTACCTTCATCAGAGATCCTTTCATTGTCCTGATCGTCAATCTTATCATGTCCAGGTTTGTTATGGCCTGGTTCCCCTCCCCCTTGTTTGTGCCCCATGCCGGGATCAAACCCTATGCCTGCGTCTCTTTGATCTTCAGTTGCTTTACTCTCGGGAATCCTACAGGCCTAACAAACACATAACTTTCAAAAAAAGTGTGTTTGCCCTCGCCGATTCAATCTTTGAAAAGCAGCTTTTAATTAATTTAACTTATTCAAAATTCCTATATTCCAATGTAAGATTCACTCCCCAAAATAGACACTTACTCCTGGAGTACTTGTAAGTATATCATGTTATCTCCAACATGGATTTGCCAAATATCAATGATAGGTTGAAGTAAGAACTACACCAATCTCATTATCAAATAAAATAAATACAAAATTCAGCCTTCATAATTCAAACCCTGAGATATTTCTCACATAGAGTTGTCTGCCTTGATATCTCATTGAAATAGCTTTTTATGAGTGTTGCCTACT
Organism: Saccostrea glomerata; assembly: GCA_003671525.1. Classification (NCBI taxonomy): domain Eukaryota; kingdom Metazoa; phylum Mollusca; class Bivalvia; order Ostreida; family Ostreidae; genus Saccostrea; species Saccostrea glomerata. The sequence goes on from PRKT01000684.1 coordinate 93,356, forward strand.
CTATAGCTGCAGAACTGTAATTCTCTGAAAAAAATATATTGACAGACCGAGATCTAAAATGCCACCCATTGTAAAAACTGTATATTTATCAGTTATTGCGCACAAAAGATTGCACTTAGTTCTGGATTAATTCTTCCAAATTCTTACCTCAATCCTGAAAAAGATAGATTTTAAAAAAAATTCTTTACTCCAAGTACTCTCGTAGTTGAAATCTGCACAAAGAGCATTGGACCGAATTATCTTGCAAATCAAAATGGCAGTATAAATAGCTGAAAATTCTGATGATCTAAATATCAGGGCCAGGGAGGCTATTTACAACAATTATAAGGAATGTTTTTCACTGGAAACAGTGAAAGAATATGTTAGGAGGACACAGTTAGTAATATTTTGAATTAATAGTTTAAAAACATGGAGAAATCAATTTCTGTGCAATAATTTATTCAGTTTTTTTCAAAGGGTGGCACTGTAGCTCTAGGGTCTGTCAATATATTTTTTTTCGGAGATCTACAAACAGTTCTGCAGCTACATTGTACCTACTCTAGATTATTTTTCTCTCTGAAAAAAAAAAACATGAACCATTTTGTCATTATGTTAATACCTGAATAAAGAACAGCTTTGGTTTGTTTTTCAGGGCTTTACATGCTTTAAGGCTAAAGTAATCCAGGACATCTTGGGTGTCAAAGTATTCATCATCAAACATTTGTATAGCATGATGATGGACTACTTGATCTTTTCCTTTCACCTCCTTTTCAATTCCATGTGAACTGATAGCAAATACAAAACAATCATACACATTCAGACGCTTGTCTTTGGAATCTAAGAAATAGTAATAATGAAAAAAAGCATTATATGCAATATTGATTAAAAACAGATTAAGAGAAAAAAACAGTCTCAGTCTGATTAATAAAGAAGGAAATTAAAATTTTGGAAAACAATGCCAAATAAAATTCTATATGTGTTTCAATTTATAACACTGTAATTGTACTTACATGATTTCAAAAGTGACACAAATTCGGATGTTGTTAAATTTTCATGACAATCTACTTTAAATCCTAGTCGTTTGAATGTTTTCTTCATGTACTTGAGGTCAACATTGGCCCCCTTCCTCTTGTATGGCCCTGAGGTAAAGTTAGAGATCACGAGGGCGATTCCCTGGTATCTCCTACTGACGCGGAACGGATATCTATCCACCTCCATATCTTCCTCTGTATCCATGTCAGATAGCTCTAGCTTAATAAAAGTATTGAATGAAACATAAAATCAAAGAGCTATTTTTAAAAATAATATGGGTTGCATATGATGTAACAAAAAACATCTGAGGTATGGCTATTATACAAGGGAGGTATAAGATAACACATGTATTACACATGTTACATGATTGTGTGTATATATATAATTTGTACCCATGACATGTGCTGAAGCTGTTTTGTTTATTTTTTTTAATTTCTTCTAGTAGTAAGTATAAAGAACAATGAGATTGTAATGTCCAGGCCATAACATGAATAATGAAAGAAAAAGTGAGCAAGCTCACATACCCCATGCTCCCTCAAACCTCAATGTGCTGAAATTGCAGGGAAAAATAAAGGAATTATCAATTTCCTGATGCACATCTACTTAATGTGTCCTATATGTCTGCATTTTTTGACAAAATTCTGTGCAGCGGTTAACATGGTTAAAGAGGAGTTACGCTGCCAAACTGACATCTCTTTATTCAAGGTATGGCAAAAAATCTATGCCGAAATTCCCGGAAACAATAAAGGAATCGGAATTTCCTGGTAGTATGCACATCTACATATTGTGTCCTAAATATGTGCAAAGTTTCACCAAATTCTGTGCGGCGGTTTATGAGGAGTTGCGCTGACAAAAAAAGCAGGACTGACTGACTGACACACTGACTGACGGACAGGTCAAAAACATTATACCTCTCGCAACCTGTTGCATGGGGTATAATAAGTCTGTATTTGGAAATGAGGTTCATTCCTTCTCTATATAAACCACATAAGTAGGTATAGGTCTTATCAGTACAAGAAGTCTGTAAGCCAATGCTCACCAGTGTGGGGGTCTAATGGGCTCGATCACTGGCAGCCCAGCTAGATCAGGTGGTACCTGACTGAGATTCAGAAGGTCCCAGTATCATACAATATATTGAACCCCGTATTATTTTGAATCCGGGTTTAAATCCCAGGCTGGTTGGCTGCATTTTCATCCATTACGATTACCTTTGAAGCCACACCATTCCCTGGAAGTGACGGGTGAAAGACCTGCCAGGGAATAACTGAGTTGGTGTCTTCTAGGGCGGAAGAGGAATGTGACGGTCAGATGGATTTGATGGCCGGTGATCCAGCTAGTCCAGTGGGTAGAGAACCAAAATGGAGATTCAAGGGGCCCAGGTTCTTATCCCAGTCTGGTCAATTGCATTTTTCCCCTCTCCTATATTACCAGTAATACCCCCAACCTGATGTGAATTACACTGAATATCATAATACTCTCATGTGAATGGCACAGTGCATGGTTAGAGTGTCTACTCTAGAGATGCATGCATTTAGGAGTTTTCCTTATGTTGTGGGTTCAAATCCCACTGCAGGGCTCGACATTAACTTTTTTTCCTACTTGTCCATTCGGACAAGTGACCAAGATATTTACTTGTCCGAACATCAACTTTACTTGTCCGAAAATTTTTCAATGAAAGTCTTATGTCAACTTGAAAACAATTAAAAAATTAAATGTGCTTGATTTATATGAGTTGTTATTGATAAATAAGACAAACACATATAAAACAAAATTTTATCTAGACTCTCTGTCCTGACAACAGCATAAATGTTCGCAAGTGAATCTGTAATATCAATCAAATATATTCTAAACTCACAAACGTCGTTAGATCCACGCCATGCAATAGTATGGCTGCAATTAGTGAACATCAATCCCGATCAAGTTTGAACTTACATAGCGATTGATATCGGGATCGAAATTCAGGTTTATGTACAGCTTCCGTTTTTATTCGATAAACTTTACAATAGTTGTTTTTTTGTGATTATTATTATTTGAAGACTTTTTTACATAGAAAAATCACTTGTCCAATCGGACAAGTGCCCGGCAATATTCACTTGTCCGAAATATTTTTTCATTGGTACCGGACAAGCGGACAAGCGTTAATGTCGAGCCCTGC
>PRKT01000684.1:111512-131635 GCA_003671525.1 Saccostrea glomerata
GGGGGTCATTATCCATATGTACTCGTGAAGATTATCTATGTTTACATATTGGTTAAAATGATTTATATATATTTAGGACTTTTAAAATGATATTATTTAAATATTTATTCATACATGTATCATGTGTATAGGACGGATAACTGAAAACGTTTGTATATATAAGCATCGTTTTACGATTAAAAAAACTATTCGGGGGAGGGGTTGCTATGAAGGGGGGGGGGATTGCTATTTATAGCGAGATTTCCCACGGAAGACTAGCTATACCCCGGGGGAAGTCCCACTGTATAGTCTTCCGAAGGAAGCATCACTATGTTGTCAGTCTTCCAGGAGAAATCTTACCATTTAGTGAGACTTCCGAGGGAATGGCATGTATCGGGTACATACCTGAACTAACAACAAACATCATTCATTTAAAAATCTAAGTTCCATTGATAAAAGTATTAAGGCATAAAATTGGAGAAAACTCGAATAACCCCGGCCCGATTTGCTTACCTAATTTTACCAACACTCTTAGCGAACACCCCTGCCACCTAGCGTTATAATGCGGCACTAAATTAGGACAACTCGTATTCGTCTTCATTGAATATGCTTCATTGTTTGCGTGATTGAGTTAACGTTCGTAATAGAGATAATCATTTAAGATACTGTATCAATTTCAAAGAAAATAAAATGACTTAACAAGAATAAAGAAACATAGAAGTAAGGACGAAATGAAGAAGGATAAAAGTCAAAGTGAAATGTAATAAAGACGAATATGAAAACAATAAAGTGACATGTAATTACAATAATAACAAAGCATAAAGAAGTAGGCAGAATAAGAATAAAAGCAAGATACATAGACTTTTGGCGGTAATTCCCTTCCATACAAATCATCAGTGATGGGATTAGTTGTCAGGAAGAAGTGAGCATCTCCTATCGACCGGTCACACCGGCCGTGTGCTCCTTGTCATGATAGAGAAATAATTTATAACGGGAAAAGTTGTCGAATATGTGCAGTGTGTAAATAATGGTCTAATTATCAGTATGAAAAACATCAGTCAGCATTTGACTCGATGGTAATTATACCCCCGCAAACGAAGTTTAGGGGGGTATATTGGAATCAACTTGTCCGTCTGTCCGTCTGTCTGTAGACAAGATTTTGTCCGGACCGTTTCTCAGAAACTATTGAATGGATTTGTCTGACAATTTGTACACTTATTATTCACCATATGGAGGTGTGCACCTGGTATTTTCATTATGATTGGATGATTTTTGTGCATTTTACAGGCATTTTTTTCTTTTTTATTTTGTTGTTTTGTTTGGCTCATAACAAGAAAACTATTAGACTTTCAATCATCAAACTTTGCCAATTTATGCATCTTGGGTAGAAGGTGTGTCATGACCTATTCCAAGGTCACCGTGACCTTTAATTAAAGTGAAATAAAAAAAACCCTATCTTTTACTAATGAATTACACAATCCCAAAAATGTAAGACTAGTGCAGTATCCCTATTTAAAACATGTTAAATTAAGAAAATATTTTTTTTTCATTATATATTTACAGCAATCCATAACAAATGTTATTTTATAAAACAAAATCTATCTCTCCCAAGGGTATAATTATCAAGCACTGGTCAAGGAGAATTTTGATAACAGAAAATTACATGTCAAATTAGAGAGAAATTAATTAGTTTAGTGTAAGGAGCTAACTGATATATTTACTTCTCTCTGATCAAGCAGTTATCAGCTGTCTCTTGGGAACTGCAGGGCTAAGGAATCGTCCTTAAATAGTTTTATTGACTAGCCTAACTTATATTATGAATTTGAGAAAAAGCAACTTCAAACTAATTTGATATTGTATAATAAACTATGAAATTGCATAATAAACTTAATTGATATTTTATGATATAATTAAAACTTTTTATATTGTGTGTATGTGGGGGGGGGGTGTTATTGGAATCAGCGTGCCCATTCTCCATATGAATTTCAGATTGAAACTTTTAGTCTGATATAAAATCCAAATGAAACAAGTATTTAAAAAAAAAATGGTAGATATTCCCTACTAATCTAATAATCATGCAGGAACCTTATTCAAAATGATGCATCAAGATTACCAGAGGTACACAAATTTTTTTCAGTATAAATCTTTTAACAAAGCTATACAAAATCTTTGTTTTCAGATTTCATTTCAGAATGAAACATACAATTATGCATTTTGATTGCACTACAAAGGAGAAAGAAAAGATCCATTCATCCCTTGATAGTAATTAGTGGACATGCATCCAGTCAAAGATTTAAAATTAATGAGTACTATGTAAGGAAGCTAGCTGTCTCAATCATTTCTGGTAGAGCATATCTCTGATCAAGCAGCTCTTATTTGAATTCTTTGGGAATTAGACAGAAGTGCTGGTCAGTTTAAATAGCATTTGTCATTTGATGGCCAGTCTCCTATTTCTAAAATCAATTTGGTATAGATTAAGTTTTTCAGATTAATTAGTTAATTTGATATATTTTTTAACTATATATTTTTTCAAAAATATCAAGTGACCAATTTCATATCATCATGTCCTACATGAAAGATATGTGCATGTGTGTATGTTTTTAGAGACTCCAATTGCATGTTTCTAAGAAAATAGTGAACACCTCTTAATAGATCCATATATATTTTGAAATTGCACCTACTCTGAAAAACCTGGGGGGTATTTGTCCCTATTGGACAGTTCTAGTTTGTGATTGCCGACAGGGTTTTTGAATCGACCATAGAACTTACGATATGTTGACTTCAGACGAAACTGGTGATATTCTTGTTTCAGTAGAATTACAATGCCTTTGTCAGCCAAAAGAATTATCCTTAATCGAGTCAAATGCTAACTAACGTGATTTTTTATACTTAGTTTAAGGACAGATGATACAAACAAACTTTTGTCAAAGAATTAATTTCAAATTAACAACTTGGGTCATGTTTTAATGATTAAAATGAATACGTTTCACCGCGTAGTTTTTAATTTTTTATTCAAATTTTCACAAAAATGGGATTTAAAGAGAAAAAATATTTGTATAGATTAATAAGGATGGTTTCAGAGATACAGAATTTTGAACATCTTAGAAGGTTTACAATTTCTTTGTATTCTAGAAATTTATTATTTGCATCATTTTCAATGAAATTAGGCCATAAAATATATACCAATCCAGGCACCCATATTTTGTTTGTATCATCTGTCCTTAATTAATTGTACGGTCATTATTTACACATTGCATCGATGACGAATTTTTCTGATGGAACATACAGAGATAACGAATATCATTCAAGATCACAAGTCAATAAAACAATACTTAATTAGGATCAGAGCAAACAAGGACCTCCAAACATCAGAAAAGGAATCAGGTGCCATTGAGGAGTAGGCATCCCTTGTCAAATAACGGAAAATTCTGTCTTCAATTTAGTGTATAAAAATGGACTCACAATTACATGTAGTATGAAAAACGTTTGACTCAATGATGAATCAACTTGTTTGTTGTCAATAATTTCCTTGTTTTAGAAATTGTTCATACGTAGAGCTCGAATCAACTGAGAGATATAAACTCTGTATGCTCACCAGGATGTATCGTATCGAAATAAAAATAAAATTACCATTGTTAATTGAGAATAAGTCATCGATATTTATCTAAATGCCGATTAGTACCCATGTGAATTTCAATAAATTGCTGCAAGACTTGGTCTCTAAAAACAACATAAATATTATCAATCACGATTTTTCCCGACCATGAATACATGTTCGTTCATTGCTCACAGTATACCGCTAGTTTTGTTTGGTTTAGTTTGTTAAGAATTCGCATTTGATATAGAAAACTTTAAGAACAAGTTGTAAAACAGTGCGTTTTATTTTCTCCTCCGTATCAGTTAACATTTTTCGACGAGAAAAGATCAAGGCTTTGTAGTACATTTACTAGACTCTGAAAGTATCCTTTGTTTTCCGAATTTTTTTCCGAGTTCTGTGTTTGGGGCACAATCAAAGAAAACACCATTCCTTGAAAAAGAAAACCAAGATATACTTGAAAAATTAACATTTTCCATCATTTATTGTCCAGCAATAAAACACAACAAGCAAATAGCATAATTTAATCTATAAACAAAATGTGCTTGACTTTTAATTTAAACATTATATCAATATTTGTCTTATTTATCACACTTTTTTTCTGGATCTTATTTACTTTCAATCGACACATACAACATTAAGAAGAGGAAGAATTGACAAGAAAAATATATTGAGATGTGTTTTTGTCTTTAAAAGGGAAAGTAAACATCATATTAAAAAGAAAATAACATTGGTCAAAGAATGGTAGTTGGAATTATCATCGTTTAGTAAACTCTTTGTAGCAGGCAATGTTTTAAATTAGCATTTCAATATTTTTATACAGATTGTTGAAAACTCCCTATTGTTGTACAATAACGACAAAAAGATATTTCTTTTTGGTTTGAAAAATAAAGCACAGCAAAACTCCATGGCCAATTTTTCACAAAACTTTAGCCCACAACTTGGTAGAGCCTCTTTATGTTCAGTTTCTGTATTCACAGTCCCCGGAGATTGCAGGTAAAAGTCACATTAATATTACATGATCGGGGTGTCATAATTTTCATGTACCGTACAAAACACTAATAAAGTTCACAGTTTGACTCACGCTTGTTTAAAGAGATCTACAAGTTTAATTTGTTTTTGTTAATGCATACATCAAATTTGTTTCTTTAAATGATTTTCTTTTTTAGTTAGCGAATTGCATGAAATAAAAGAATTTGACTAAGATACATTTTCAGATATTTTCACCACTGAGTTTTTATTACGTAGATATCAGTGTATTACCAAATATCTTCTCACTGACCGTGCTATATGTAGAGAAAAATCTTACTAATAATAAATACACTATATACATTGTAAAGTCATACTACTCCTAACCATTAGCTGCAAAGAATAATGATTTATAGCATTAAGACTTCTACACTGGAGTTGAGCGCTGTTATCTCGGGGTGGAGGGCTCCATCCGCTCCTCGTCTTCTTTCTGAAACTCCAGTTGTTGCAGACGACGCAATGCGTCACTAACGATACACAGATCACCACGTAGATCGCTTACGGCATACGCAATACAACGTGTGTTGTTTAATACGTCAACAGTTTGTGTGTACGGGTTGTAGCGTACTGCAAAAGGTCTTTTAATGGTGCAGGCAAATTGTCTGTGAATGACAGTGAAGAAATTTTTTTTTAAAGATAACATTTTATTTACTAGCCTAGGGTACTGTAATTGTATTTGTTTCAATAATTGTTGGTTATACCTCATCCTTTCCTTTGCCTCCTCAAATGACTCCGTGAAGAAGTAGACATCTTGGAATGTAGTGATGAGACACTCCTGGCGACAAGTGCGCATCGGCTCAAACGGAATCTTCCGGGCCTTCTCTGTCAATGCATGCTACAAAATAAAAGAAAAAACACTGACTTATCCTTTAAAAAGTTGAAACTTCAAGTAGATATGATTACAATTTTTAAAAAATATTCATATACTATTCTAAAAATCAACTGATATAAATGTATGATTAAGGGATACTTAGCCAACAAGTAGCAAAAGAAAGATTCAGCATCTGGAATTCTATTTACAATACCAGTCCAGTCCAATACGAAAATTCGTAATATTACGAAAAAACGTAAGATTACGAAAATGCGTAATATTACAAGTTATCGTAATATAAAACTTATATTACAATTTTTCGTAATGTAGTTAGATTACGAATACGCGTAATATAGCAGATGTAAGAGACTATATTACGAGTTTTCGTAATCCAAGACAAATTCAAGCATTGCATGAAATTTAGTGGCGGGTAGCAAAGTATGACATTTAATACGAGATGTCACGGGCGATAACTTGTACGACTCTTACTGAGATTTGAATTCTGTGTATTTCAATAAGAATTGCACGAACAGTTGAATTATGAGATGAGGGTGTGATTTTTTAGGGTAGACTTCGCAAGAAAAGTAGGGAGTTCGGGTGATATAGACCTATGCGACATGCTTAAGCGAATATTGAAATTTACTGGAAAATTGGTCTTATCCTTGGGAAAATTCCTATAAAAGAATAATAAAAGAAATTGTCCACTCACCCATCGCTGGCGGTACTTTCTTCTTGAATTTCCATGCTGTCTGATAAGCGTAACTGACCAAACTGACCGCGTGCTATCAGTAGCCGTGGAATTTAATATATTACTGACGTCATACTTTGCTACCCACCACTCAATTTCTTGCAATGCTTGAATTTGTCTTGGATTACGAAAACTCGTAATATAGTCTCTTACAGTCTGCTATATTACACGTATTCGTATTTTAACTACATTACGAAAAATTGTAATATAAGTTTTATATTACGATAACTTGTAATATTACGAATTTTCGTACGAAAGCTTTAATTATAATACCAGTATTCAGTAATAAAAATAAAGTTTCTACTACTTCCATATTTTCCAAAGAGATGAATTTGTAAAAACCATGAAGCAAATATTTCGTTATTACCAAACATATCTGTGGCCCTTTTCACTAAGAATCTAACGACTAAGTACAAATATCTGAGGTGCAAAAATCCTTTAAGAAATCCTGTAATGTGAAACATACGTTTAGTTCTCCTATTGATGACAACAGACCCGCGCCGTAGGCCCGAAGATGTCCGTCCTGTTTACATAAGCCGAATTCCACGGTAAAGAAATAGCACTGGAATTAAAAGAATCGAATGAAAAAGACCAAAACACCCTTGAATGGACCAATCTGATATTTGAGAAAAGGTTTTTATTTAAACAGATAAGGTTTGCAAGATACCGTAGCCAATTTCTGAACTTCCTCGTCTGAAGCACCAAGGGATGCCAATCCAAGTTCCTGTGAAAACTGTGCAAAACTTGGATCCGCTAAAAGTGGCATATGTCCCAACAACTCGTGGCAGCAGTCACTAAAACAATATAGGTCTCACCTATTTCTGCAATTCGACTTAATGATAGTTTGTGTTTGCTCTCAATAAACTATATAAATATTGTCAAACATTTCTTAACACCAACTTAGGAGAGCGGGTGTAACTGAATCAGTATTGTATTTCCATAAATGAAATTGTTGCTGTGATCAAATAAAATACACACTAGTATTACTTCGAGAGAACTTGATATACATGCATTATAATAAGCAAAAGTTTAAAAATCCTGAATAAGATTAAATAACTCACGGCTCGGGAGTGTAGAAAGGATCCGAACTATGACGAATGTATTGTGTACAGTGAAACACACGGAAAGCTAGACCCGCCAAAAAGTCACGTGATGAGAGGTATCCTGCTACTGGACGAAGTTGGAAACCGGTTCTCTCTGCAACGATACAACACAGTTATTGACTGGGTATGTGTGTAACATATGATTTGTTGGACTTGTTGAACCTGAAGTTTATATTTGGTTTGCTACTTTGTTACACAATTCACTGAAAATACATATAAATTTAAATATTTAAATAATACAAAATGTTACTAAATGGTGGAATCTGGTAGCCAAATTTCTAAAAGAGGGAAGGGGTCAAAGTTGGAGTGAAATATGAGGATAAACGAAGATTAGAGACACTACTAGTATTCATCCATGAAACATGATATTGAACAGTTTATAGAGAAGAAATCACAACAACAACGAAAGCAAAAACTAGGACAAGTTACTGAGGAAAAATAAGCTGGAATCAGAGAGGGACGAGGTTGTTCTGATAAGAATTTTACACTCCGCAACATCATGGAGCAGTGTATAGAGTAGCAGCTATAACTGTCTGTGAATTTTAGACATTGAGAAGGCTTTCGGCAGCACACACAGATTAACACAGCCTTAGGAACATCCTACGACACTGTGGCATCTAATTTAAGCCGATACTTTTGATTAAGAGCCTTAAAAACCACAACAACTCAAGCTTAAGAATATGTAAAGGAAAGCAAAAGATACACCGAGAAGAATTCACTACACCCATTTCTTAAAAATAAAGGATATAGGTTTTGTAGAATAAGCAGTATAGAAGGACAGGTGTAAATAAAAATCATCACCAAGAAGACAGAAAAAGGCCCTAAGTGTTTATACGTGTACTCTTCTGGAGATTAACGGGAATGAACGTCATCAGACAGATTGCTTAATCTTGGCAGCATCAAGCTCTGGACAGACTAGGAAAAGCCATGAGTGTTTTCAGGTGCATCAACAAGATAGACCAAAATAGCACCAACATCAATCTCAAGTTATATCAGAGCTTTGACATATCTACATTTCCGTATATATGGATCTGAATGCTGGAGAATGACAGAAATCAACTTCAACAAGTCACTCTCATTCCACACCATATGTCTTCGTAAAACCCTCTGAATATTTTGGTCAGAAGAGATCTCAAATGAACACTGCCTAGATGATGATGCCAAGCGGACATCATAACAAGCAGGCTATAGAAATAGATAAGGCATGACCTTCAGGGTAGCCTCGATCAATCACAAGAAAGGCACTCCACAATTCGACTCCAGATTAAAAGAGAAAGAGAGAAAGACCAAGAGCAAAATGAAAAACTGCAGTGTAGAGAGGGAAAAGAACCATACAGCACTCATTAGGACGCTAAAATGACTAGCCCAAGATAAGCAAATGTCATGTGACGTGGAAATACTTAGATTCATTGCTGTCCTAGAGTGAATGAGAGTTGCAACAGTCTTATTCGCGACTTCGTCAAAAGACAACGTTGCTTGAGAACACAGTCGTATGATTTTTTTTAACTCCAACAAATGCAAATAAATTAAACGGGATATAAGGAAAACCATAGCGGTTCATCATCTTAAAGACAGATCAAATCTCTCATCCAAAAGTCAAACATCAATTTTAAACATGTTAAATGATTTCACTAACTTGAAATTTCTCAATAAACATTAAAATGAAACAAATGGAGGTACGAATAGTATTCAAGATCAAAAGTCTATAAAACAATACAAAACAGGAGTAGAGCAAACAAGGACCTCTAAAACATCAGAGGTTGGATCAGGTGACATGGAGGAGTGAGCATCCCCTGCCGACCGGTCACGCCCGCCGTGTGCTCCTTTTTATGATCGGGAAATAACGGAAAAATCCGTCGTCAATTCAGTGTATCAATAATTGCCTAACAATCAGTATGGAAAACGTCAGTCAGCATTTGACTCAATGATAAATTGTATTTGCTGACAAGGTTATTGTATCGACCATAGAACTTGACTTTAAACGAGACTGCTGATACTAGTATTCTTGTTTCATCAACTTGTTTGTCAATAACCTACCGTTTTTTAGAAATCGTTCATATGTAGAACATACTCTTGCATATTGAATCAACTGAGATATATAAACTCCGTATACAGGGAATGAAGGTAAGTAAGGGAAGTTGACGACAGAAAAGTTTTTTAGATTTATCATTGAGCTTTGTTGTTATATTACCATTAACGTCTTTTCAAGTATAATATACAAGTATGAAACATATATGTCAGACTGTGGTATATACTATCTCAAGCTTGCCGGGATCTATGATATCGACATAGGAATGGAAATTTCCATTGTTCATTGACAATATGTCGTCGATATATCTAAATATCGAGTTGAAGGCCACAACAAGTGTTTTCGTCTTTGCACGCAAATCGATCTAAAACTAATAAAGATAAAACATGCCTTTAATACTTGTCTTTTTTAGTTATCAAGTGTGTAATCGCCGGTTTCAATCAAAACTGTTAAAACTAATGAGCACAAGTTTTGTGTTTTTGACTACTGACATGTACCTAATTAACGGTAGACAACGCCAAACTTTGACAGAATGAAGTAACCACTTAATATGAATTGTAATCCTTACATGTAAAATGTTACATTTGCACTGGGCTACATTCTTGTCTGCTGTTGAATAACTTTCTTTAATGACACTGGTGTATATTTTTTGCAGAGAAAGTATAATTAAAAAGAAATAACTATTTTTATCGAACTGAAACATTCATTAGAGTTATCTGTGATATGTAATGGATCTTCTCAGGACTCAGGGTTAGGGTTAGAATAACAATAAATGGTGGTGAATAAAAACGTTAATTCTTCAATGTCCATTTAATCATAAAACATATGGAAAATTGATAATTTTCATTTAAAATTATAATAATTGTTTTATCTTCTTAAATGACATACTTCTTCTTAATCAATCATAAAAATACCCCTCGTCAATTGAAGCTTTTTTTCTACTTGCAATAATGAAATGTATTGTAACAGATGAAAAATCATCCAATTCAATTCAAATTCCGGTAAAAACTAAGATGGTCTTTAATAATAAAACAAATGATCTGTCGGAAACATTTCCACGAATTCGTTTCTTTCGTGTTTGACACAGGAAATTCATGTTATTCTGCGCAGGAGTATGCAGACTTAAATACAGAACATTTTAACTGTTTCTATATCCCTTGCACTTGTTTTGAGTTCCTGTACAATTTACGACCATATTTTTGTAAAGTAGACGAGAAATGAGAAGAATGACAAGGTTACCTTTAAGGAAGTCGGACACATCCTGTAGCTGGGGTACATTATCATCTCTAAAAAAACAAGAAAAAAACCCAAAACGTCAGGCAGATACTAGTAATATAATTAAACTTAAGCTATATCATTTGTAGGTTATATTGTCACACGTATACATGTACATACATGTACCTCCCTTTCAAAACACACATGCACATTCAACAACTCTGAATAAAAAGCAAGAAGATACGGAAGTTGGTTAAACCATCAGTATATAATGAACTGACAACAAACTGCACAATTAAATCAAACTTATGTTAAACTGTAACATATGCAATGTATAGAATGACAAACTTTCTGTATCTTTGTAATATAAAACTAGATACTGAGACTAAAATGCATGGAACATGTTGAGAAAAGGTTTTCTAATTATACAAAGCAATAATAAAGGTTGTTTCTGCATTCACATGGTGATCTGCATGTTTATAAATCAGAATTTATGATGTAAAATTAAGCGTTGATGATTTGCACTTTTATTGTGAATATTTTGACAATTAATATTAATCTGGAAATACCAAGGGGAGGCCTGATCGGAATTTCTGCACGTGACAGTAATCAGTGAAGCGTAAAACTTGGACAAATCCGTGTTTCCGATAAAAATTAAACATTCAAAATGTGTACTCTGCACGTGACAAAGGTCAGCGAAGCATGACATCGGTGTTTATATCAAAAGGCTTTTATTCTCTTATGTACATAGTACATGCTTTTCAGGCTTTTGGGGAAAAAAATTGAGATAAAAATATTTACTCTTCAAGTTATTTAAATTGTCAGGTAGTTGTCTTGTATTTTTTTATGATTTTGTCAAAGGTCAAGATGTACAAAATTTATTTACAATGGCTCCAAAATTTTGTTAGGTATAAAATTAAAACTTATACAGACTTTACATAAACCACAGAAAGTATCACAACAAAACAAATATTTTAAAAAATATTTTTTGAGAAAAAAATTTATAAAAATTTCATTTAAAAAATGCACCTGCTTAATTCTGTACTTTTAGTGAAAACCGTCACTGCAAAAATAATTTACTGTAAAATCGCCAATTTTCGTGGGGGTTAAATTTTCATGCTTTACAGGGTATGAAGAGACCCATTAATTAGGGCTATAACTTAACAGACGGAAGTAATAAGGTGTATCTTTAAAATATATCTGCAATTTTTGATGAATTTCTTTTGATGGATAATTTTAGGTATTTGTTATCAAGTGATACTTCCTATCTGTTAGTCATCTTAATCTTGATATGCATGCATTTATTAATAATATTGTAAAAGTTGAAACTTTATGAACCATATAGTTTTGGAGCTATTATAAAAATATTTTTTTAGACATGACCTTTGGCAAAATCTTCAGTTGTTTTATCCTTCAAATGTTAATATTGTTTTCATGTTTTTAGTTTCTTTTTTATCATTAAACTTTCAAAGTTGTCTTAATATCTGTCTTATCTAGATTTACTTTCAGTTTATCTGCTGAACATTAAGAAAACAGAGAATGAATTGGTCACGCAAAAAGTTACACTGTCATTTTTTAAACAACTACATGTGCATTAAAAAAACGTATAATTAAACCATAAATATCGTATAAGTACCCTAAATTACTGTCAAATAAAGTGCAGAAAAACCGTGAAAGGCAAGAACATGCAGTATTCTGAGTTCATATATTCGTATCGCCATAAATTTTGTTAATCAGACCCAAATGTTGAAGACCTGGACCATATCTTAAAATCAGTATGAGATCTGCTTGTATTCCTATGAGTTTCTGTGTAATTATGTAGAGCTTACCTGAATTTGCATTATTCCTTAATTGAGTTCTTTTTTTTAAATTAAGGTGCTTCAGACTAACCACAGTGGTCGATCAATCTATGTGTGTGTGTGTGAGGGGGGGGGGGGGTAATTAAGTTATCCTCTAAATCAGGTGTTTCTAACTTACCTGTAACCGCAGTGGTCGATCAGTAGGGGAAGGTTCCTCAGGTATTCACGGCAGGCGTGAGAGGGGTACAGTTTGTTCAACTCTCGAAACACGACACCCCTAAATAGATGGAAATATTTCTATAGTCATTCATCAACTGGCTCCCGTCTTAAATGAGGATGATATATGATGAGGCAATCCTTCACATTTAAGGGATGTGAAAGGATTCTGTGCGGCAACGAGTCAGCCTACTTTTGATCCTACTATTTAGGAGTATATATTATGTTGATATTAAAAAAATACCACAGACTCTGACAAATCTGTTTCATATTTGGATTTTTGACTTGGAAAAACACGTCAATGGTAATCTAACGACCAAGCTTATGATAAACGTTATGACTTTAATATACCTTGATCACCTGTATACGGCGTTTATGTATCTTAGTTGATTCGATATGCAAGACCATGCTCTATGTATGGACAGTTTCTAAAGCATGGTTGAAAAACTAGTTGATGAAACAAAAATATCAGCAGTCTCGTTTAAAGTCATCATTTCGTAAGTTATATGGTCGATATAAAGACCTTGTCAGCAAAAACGATTTATCATTGAGTCAAATGTAGCTGCAAAAATGTAGCCCTCTCCGATTTTTTTTATCTGATATTTTCTAGAGAGCCCCCCTCCCCCCCCCAAAAAGGTAGATCAAGTGTGACTGACGTTTTTCATACTTATTGTTAGTCCATTATCTATACACTGAATCGACGACGGATTTTTTTTTTGGTTATTTCCATATCAATGGAATCGGTGTGACCGGTCAGCAGGGGATGCTCACTCCTCCATGGCACCTGATCCCACCTCTGATGTTTTCGAGTTCCGTGTTTTCTCTGCTCCTGTTTTGTATTGTTTTATGGACTTTTGATCTTGAATACTGTTCGTTATCTTTATCTGTTTCATTCTTAAGTTTTAATCATTTAGAAAGAAAATATGTCTGTTTCTGATAAGATGTGAATGAAATGAATAATTTTTGTACGTTTTTGTTAAATATATAACTAAATTCGTAGATTTTAGCCGCCATGTGCGTGTACTCACCATGTGTCGATTTCCTCCCGAGTGTAGTCCACTCGAGGAATGGGCTGCCCACTAGAAAAAGCAATCGAAGTCTAATTAATGTTAGAAGTTAATCTGTCGAATGTTCATACATGTAAAAAGTTATTTCAAGATAATTGTAAAAAGCAGAATTTATAAAGGCTGTAAATTTAAACTTTTTTCTGACAAATATCAGTTTATTCATGTAATTGTGCCTATTTGTAATACTTAATGTATATATGAATCAAAAGAAGAAAAACACGTACAGTCGGTAAAAAAGAGTGAAGTATAACAAACACATGTCATTTTTTTTAATAATTTCGTTTACTAATTCTGAATCTGTATACAATATGCTGATGTTTGCATATTGTGGTCAGATAACCTATAAAACAATGACTCCTGGTATCGTCCTTAATCTAGATACTAGTAAGATATGCAATCAGACAACTGCAGGCTCGGCAAATCTTATTGAAGATTCAAGGACAAGAACGCAATTCATTCATGAAAGGATTCATTTAATGTCAATGGAAATAATGAAAGTAACATCTGAACTATTTGAGTTGTGAATCTTGTTTTTTGCATAACAGGGTGCGTTTCTTCTAATATAACAGAAGTAAGCACGTCCACCATAGCGGCCAATCTTATTAGAGACAATAAATAAACATAAGTTTTTAGCAGGGTATTAACCTAGCCACGAACAGGACTACCGCGTAATTGGGCACCCTCTATCGACCGTCTGCATGCTTCCCAGAACCTCAATCCCCCCAAATTATTGTATATAGAAATAAAAAAGAATCAATTCTACGTTCTGATATCTGCATTAAAGATACAATTAGGGGGTCTTAGCATTTCAAAGACTGCAGACAAAAGGTGAAGAGAGTCGCATTGTCACGAGGAAGTGCTCTGTCATCAGCAGACGACAAGAAATGACGTCAGATAAAAAAAAAATGGCCACAGTATTATTCATCATATACTTACTGTTTATAAGCCATGGCAATATCAGCGAAAATCTTCCTTCTTTGACGGTAAATCTTGTCTTTGAATCCCTATCGAAAATTTAAAAATGTACTGTTTTTTGATCGTATTATACATGTTATACTAGGCTATAGACATGAGATTCAGAACACATTTTAAGTTTTGTTGCCTTACTGGATGATCGGCATCTAACTCAGAGCCGTACATCAGCACACGATTGGCCGCTTTGTCCAGGTCTGACATCTTCCTTGGAAACCATGGTGCACTGGCTAATGCTTCCGCTATAGAAATAAGTTGATTTCTTCATTACATTATAATAAATACAATGTAGGTAACCATGCTAATAGATGTATTTTTATGATCACAACATTATAGAGTTGTTTTACCAGAAGGAACAGATCTCCAATAGACACAATGGTTATAACAAAACTAAGAGAAAACAGAAAGTCTATGTCATGATTTATCTGTACAGAGAATTTTGATCCATGGTATATGACTTACCAGTGGAAAAAAAAAACTAAGTAAACATAACTGCAATAGAACGACTGTGGCTAAAAGTGAAGGATGGTGGCTACTATACCATTGGCTTCATTAACTTACCTGAGTAGATCTACCCGTCATATCTTACATGGGTAGGACCACCTTTGGTTTCCTTAACTTACCTGAGTAGATCTACCTGTTTTACCTTACCTGTGGCAGGTACCCTAGCGGCTGTGGCGGGGGACGGCGGGACAGGAATGTCGTTATAGGAGATCCCGGCCACCTGCTTCTTCAGACGTTTGATAAGCTCCTGTAACCGGATGTTGTCCGTCTCCAGCTCCACGTAAATTTCCGCTTCCGATTCGTTCTTCTGGGACTTCCGGGATTCTATATGTACCACGTTGATGTGGTTGTCCTATAAATAAACAGGCATTAATTCCTATCCAGTAATTTTACCATTTATAGTTTGCTTAAATTGCAATATCCCTAACATTAGTTCAAAGCAGTTTATCTGAAAGAAGAATACAAATTCCTCTCTCCGGAGTATCTAAACCTCATTTAAACGTTTTAGATTGTATATGTTTATTTGTTCTTTTGCATTTGTATCTAGATAAAACACAGCCCTACATGTACAATGTAGCTTTAGAGAATGATAAACATAGTCTTTGAAGAGATTTCACCTGGAATATTTTGAGAGCGTTTGCCAGGTTCCCCACTCTATTCTGAAGGGTAAACACAACGGAAGTGGTCTTTCCGATTCCGGAAGGACTAAAAATTCCGTCCAACTGCTTCAGGTTCTCCTGTAAAATAAAAGATGTAAAAAGGTCAGGTCAAGGTCACAACTAAGGTCGAAGTAAAAGTAAAGAAACAAACTACATGACTGTAAAGATATTGCTTAAAGAAATGAATCAGACTGTATTGGTTCATACTTCATTTTGTTTAGGCTATTATAATAAATAAACAGGAAATGTTGTGAATTCTAAAACATTTTAAAGTAGATAAAGCTTAATTAGTTCATCATTTGAACATCATATGTTCTTAGATTGCAATATCATGTATGAAATCTTCATTTCAAAATCAAAGAGGTTCATTTTAAAAACATCTTCAGTGTATCTTAAGTCGAATTTGAGCAATACTTTACACTGGGTTAAATGAATCATATAATGTTCAGTGTGACAATATAATAAACAAGATGATACAACACACTCTATCAATAACTCATTTCCCTAAGTTACTCAGAAGTCGACATGCAGTTAGGTACTGATGTACGCAAACAACATAGTCTAAAAAAAATTTTAAAATGAAACAAGGATATTGCTATCTTAAACGTCGTAAATTTTGATATACACATTATGTATATATATAGATACATATAGAGACATAGATAAGTAGAAGTCTGTCGCCCAGTTTACGGTCTGATTCAAGAATTCGACAAAAGTTAACTGCCGTCAGTTTGCTGTTTCGCCTAGTAAGAGGAACGTCCGTATTGAGTCAAACAAGACAAACTTCAACTGTCATTTGATTACAAGCGCTTAACACAGAACAGGTAAGGACGTTTTGAAATTTCTTTATTTTTATTTTTTAAAAGAAAGAAGAAGAAGAAAACTTTTGATTAACAAAATATTAAGTTTATTGCATTAAAAATATTTCAAGAGTTTTTATAATACAAAAGTTGAATTTTCAAATACCGATTCACAATATAAAAAAATTGATATAAATCGGGGGTTGATCGCATCGAGCTAACATATTGTGCGAGATGCCGGTATTTGATAACTACATCAAATGGTAAAGTTATCTTGAAACGAAAGTACGGTGTGGATTAAGTTAATATTGATTCTTATTATTTTAATAAATTGGATTTTCTGAAACCTGCTGGAGTAAACCTTACATCTAAGAAAAAGTGCACGCAGTTCATAATCATACATGTATGGCAGATCTAAATTAGTCGGAGATGTGAAATGTAAGTTATCTCCGAGATATTGGTACTGATGATAACACTTCGACCGAGTTAATAACTGCCACAGGTAGCACAAACCGTACTTATAATTACCACAGGTAGAATAACCCGTTCCAATAATTACCATAGGTAGCACAAACCGTACCGATAATTACTATACAGGAAGCACAAAACGAAACAATAATTACCGCATTTAGCACAAACCGTACCAATAATTGACACATGTAGCACAAACCGCGACAATAATTACTTTACAGTGAGCACAAACCGAACCAATAATTACCATAAGTAGCACAAACCGTTCCAATAAATGCTACAGGTAGCACAAACCGAACCAATAATTACCATAAGTAGCACAAACCGTACTAATAATAGCCACAGGTAATACAAACCGCACCAATAATTTCTACAAGTAGCACAAACAATAATCACTACAAGTAGCACAAACCGTACTAATAATTACCAAAGGAATGTATATGACAATAAAATATTACACATATAATTAAAATAAGTTGTTAGTAATCGGTTCTATAAACTCTTAATAATCAATTAGCGTCTCGGTGTTCTATGTCGCCGTTTGTATTAATTATGTCATGTCAAACTGAAAACACTTAAAAGCACTCTTCTGCATCCTGTTCATTCTCGTTTATATCCTAAGGCTGAAATAACAAAAAAAATTGAAAGGTTTCCTTTAATTAACTATGACTTTTTGTTTTAAACAACTTGAGAATCCATGCTTTTAAAATAACAGCGGAATATTGCAAGCGCATGACAATAATTGAACAGAATAAATAAGAATTTCCACGAATTTGTCTGTACACGGAAATTGTCAACCATTAATACATTTAATGATTGAAGTGAAAGTAAGCAATGACCAGACTTAAGTAGAATAATGTACATCAATTAACCTGCGGTCGTTTTCTTTAATAACGTAAGAACTAACCAAATAACTTCAGTACAAACGTGTAAATTTTCTCAATGTTAAAACATGCACTTTTGAAATATTCATACAATGTAGCAAAGGTTGGTATTATCAGATTATAAATGTACAATTTGTTATTTACAATGTAAAAATCAAATACCAATCGTAATTTTTAACTATTTATTTGCTTAACACTTTTTTTTTCAAAATGCAGAAGAATTTTATGGTATGCCGATGGCTACATTGTGTTTTGGTTTGAACATATTTTATTGCACTAAATATATACAATGGGATTGGGCACAAGTTCTAAAAACTTAAATCGCCCTCTCCCTACATGAGATATTATAACAGGATGAATTAGAAGTGTTCAACAGTTTATACAAAATAAATAACAAGTAAATTAAATAAACTCTCATTGTGGACATATATAGACTGCTACATTATTGTTTATACAAATAGTTTTAAAAATGAGTTCAATCAGTTAAATCTACCAGAATGCTGAATATAAGAATGTACAAAAGAAAATAGATATTCATTTTCAGCAATACTGAGTGATGTATCCCCCCAGAGTAAAGTCTGAATGTCAACAATATGGACTTTATCAAATATCAAGAACTTATCGAAAAACTCTTTCCTGGCCTCGTTGTAGTTAGGGCACGAGAAAAAATAATGATGTGTATTTTCTACCTTACCGCAGGAACATAGTGGACTAGATATTATATTACATCTATAAAGATCAGCGTTTGCGTCTTTTACCAACATTAAAATATGGCGGAGCTTCTGTTATTTTTTGTTTAATTTTACTTTTGAAAACAGACAAAGAGCTCGAAAGTCTGGTATTTAGCGGTAAGGAATTCCACTCATTTATTACAGTTGGTACAAATGATGATTTGTAGGTTTGCAATTTACATACAGGTATACTATAATTTTGTGAGTTTCTTGTTGTATATGCAGAAGCATTACATCGCATATCAGGTATAATCTCAGATAAGTAATCTGGTACTAAATCATTGTGAATTTTGTACATGGTATTTAATCTTTGGACCTTGCGTCTGTCGCTGAGTTTCAAAATACAAAGAGTCTCTAGAGGCAATCATAGTTAGTCCAGTAACAATCCGAGCTGCGTGTAGTTGCAATTTCTCTAATTTTTCAGAATCGATGGATAGACAACCACCCCATACAACTGAAGCGTACTCAAGTTGGGGACGGATAAATGAAGTATATATAAGTGAAAGACTTTTCGATTTATTTTAAACTTAAGTTTTTTCAAAAGACCTAATTTTTTGTATGCATTAGACAGCAAAATTTCAATGTGAGATGACCAACTTAAGTTGTATGAAAAAGTTACCCCAAGATGCTTATGAGTTTGAACATATTCTAGTTGGCTATCCTGGAAAAGGAGTTTTGGAAATTCTTTGTTTTTTCTTGTGTTAAAAATATAGCTCGATTTATAAGCTATATGACCATTATTGGTGTTCGGAGAATAAGTATTTTAACTGCACTTTAAATAAATATGAAAATTAAAAAAAAATTAAAACTCACACTTTCTGAATTTTAGTTCACATTCCATGTAAAGTATTTTTTTAATCAATTACTTTAGAAAAAAAAACACTTGAATTTCAAACTTTTTTATACAAAATGTTTGAAAATTGAATCGGGCGATTGCTACGGGCTGAAGTCTTGATGAACATTTTGTGTGGATTTAGTTTTTTTGTAAAAATAAAAAATATTTCTGACCCCTTTACAGTTAAACACTTTATTGAAGTGGAAAGTAAAAACTCTTAACAATGGCACCAATATACTAAGTACCTATAGAGTCTGCAAAACTGTCTTTAAGACAGGTCATAAACAAAATCTTAGCTCTATGTCGCTTATTTATCAGGGACTACGAAAGATCTAATGAATCAGTACATGTACACTCTTCAAGGTCATGAGCGCATCAGTAAATTACACATTAAATAAATATCATTTTTGGTTTGTTTGTTTGTTTTTTCATGTTAATTTTTCCACAATACTTTTATGGTTGTTTTCAAAAAATATTTGAAGTCAAACTTCATCATTTTATACTTGTTTTTGTGTTTTTCCTTTTTCGGCAGTATTTATGTCAAATTGAGCACACAAAACCGTGCCCATACCTTTACATACAGGCACGTAGCATCGTTTTTGAAAGTGGGGGGGCCAACCTGAGAAAATTTTTTTTACTTGACTAAAAAATGTTGACAAGCAAAAAAAAAAAAAAA
>PRKT01000684.1:136106-148944 GCA_003671525.1 Saccostrea glomerata
ATTCGGGGGGGGGGGGTATAAGTTTTGTCGTGTCCGTCTGTCTAGCTGTCTGTTTGTAGCAAAAACTGTAAACTTGCCCATGTAACTTTTGATTTAGGGGAGCTATGACATATTTCAAATGTGTATTCCTTGTTATAAGACCTTTAATTTCTTTGGATACCACCAAATTTTACCTTTTGACCTTAGACAATGACCCACTTTCCCACAAAAATGTCAAACTTTTACTTTGGCCATAACTTTTGAATGGTCGATACTAGGACTTTCATAGTTCACATATGTATTTTTTGTGGCTAGGCATTTCATTGGATACCCACAACCTTGACAATGGATATTTCCGTACTTATGAAAAAAACTTTAATCTTGGCCATAACTTTTAAACAGTAAGAGCTAGAGCTTTCATACTTCATATATATAACCCTTGTGAAAAGACCTTTTAGTTGATACCAAGAACTTTGACTCTTTGACCTTGAACTTGGTGTTTGACCTACTTTTAAAAATCAAACCTTGACTATAACTTTTGAAGGTCTAGCTGGGTGTAGGGCTTTCATACTTCACATATTTAATCCTTGTGACAAGACCTTTCATTGGGTATCAAAAACATTTACCCTTTGTACTTGACCTTGGAGTTGGACATACTTTTAAAAAACAAAACCTTGACTATAACTTTTAAAGGGCTAGATCTAGGGCTTTCATACTTCACATATTTAATCCTTGTGACAAGACCTTTCATAGGATATCAAGAACTTTGACCCTTTGACCTTGGAGTTTGACCTACTTTTTAAAAAAAAATTTAACGTTGGTCATAACTTTTGAACGGTTAGGGCTAATGCTTTCTTGCTTCGTATATGTTATACTTGAGACAAGATCTTTCTTAATTAAGAAACCAACAACTTTGGCCCTTTGACCAACCCTTTCAAAAACTTATCCTTGGCCATAACTTTTGAACAGGTGGCGCTAGGGCTTTCATATTTCACAATCGTATTTCTTGCGAGAAGTTCCTACTTTGGGTACTAATATATTTAATTTGCATTTAAGAAAAGTTAAAAGTTTATTCTGTGCTATGTTGCTATATGGGGGCATCAGTCTTTCACAAACACATGTTGTCTTAGTAATACAGTTAGAAGACTGTTTTCCGGGCTGCTCATGACTGTTTTCACCGTTACATGATTGTGAAATAATAGAAAGCAAAGATGTACCAGCTAAACTAATAGTAATAGTTTTGTCATAGATTATAGTTTCGCGATACCAGCTGATAAGAAAGATTTCTGTTTACCCCCACCCTCTTTTTCTGTTGCTCTACGGTCGAACACGGGCAAAATAATACGTACTGAAAAGTAAGAGCTACAGAAAGGTCCATAGGGTATGCACCGACTCAAATCATTGTGTGATTTTAAATGCATAATGAAGTTATTAATTTATTTTCAATATTGAGAAAATGACAAATCAATTGAATATTTTGATCAATACACAATTGAACAATGTCTTTTCATTTGGTTGTAACCCCAAAACGCATTGGTAGATTAGATTTTCTTAAGGATTAAATGATAAACTTGCAATTAACAAAAAAAGGAAAGTTGTAAAAATGCAAAATATATTTTGTCGTATTTGTAAAATTGAAAATTTTCTTTCTTTCTTTCTTTGATATACACTAAGATTTTTGACAAGATATTAAGACTGGAGTTATTTAATACTGGTACATTGCCAAATTAAAGTGGAACACTCTTTTTAAAACCGCTGTAACTTGATGCTGCTGGCCTTGAAAAGAATAAAGAGTCATCTGACTTAAGACTAGTGTATTGCGTTATCAGCTCACATGCCTGACGATTTTTGTTCAGATATGGAAAAAACCGGTCGCCTGCATATATGAACCAGTTTAAAGTCGGTGTCTGTCTGTTTGTGTGTCTGTGTTAATATTCCTCTTGCAGTGCATTATTTGTTTCAGATTAAGGAAATAATTCACCATGGCAACCAGAGACAAGGCTGCAGAACAACTGAATGAGTTTAAATCGTCACAGAAGGTAGGTACGCGTGTACGAGAAAAATCAGGTCACAGAACTAGGTCTCTTTTTACGATTCTGATACATTTGTGCTGTAAAATGTTTTACGAACCGACAATGACTGTATTTTGACAAACCGTTCTTAACTTATGTTGTATCAGGTACATTCAAGTAGTTCTTCCGATCGATTATAAATATACCTACTATATAATTTGCGAGGATATATAATAATATTGTTGAAATTCTCTGAGTAAAATCCAACCTAGACTTAACATTAACACCAACGAATTTCACTTAAGTTAAGACAATTTTGATTTTTTTTTTAAATACCTGTAATTGAGTCATAAAAGTTTATAAGAGTCGAGTTTTTGCATTGGGATTTCTTGAAGTAAGGGATGAAATTTAGAACTATCTAATTATTAATTCAAATCTATAAAATACTTGTATACGTATAAGCTTGTAATTCTTTGATTCCATAAATATTTTTCACGAAAAGTAAAGAAAACATTTTCAGCTTATTCAAGTGATGAAAAGTACGTGCTATAATTAATACAACTGTCATGTTGTAAATTTTGCATTCACTGGCACCCACTGGCCAGTAAATTCAAAATTTACAATATGACAAAACTATGCGAATCAATTCATTTCTACATTGATTACTTTTGTTTGCCAACCAGTAAATTCAAAATTTACAAAACTATGCTAATCATTTCATTTCTACATTGATTACTTTTGTTTGCCAACCAGTAAATTCAAAATTTACAATATGACAAAACTATGCGAATCATTTCCTTTCTATATTGATTACTTTAGTTTGCCAACCAGTAAATTCAAAATTTACAATATGACAAAACTATGCGAATCATTTCATTTCCACATTGATTACTTTTGTTTGCCAACCAGTAAATTCAAAATTTACAATATGACAAAACTATGCGAATCATTTCATTTCTACATTGATTACTTTTGTCTGTTTCTTCTTTGTCAGACACTTACAACGATATATATATATATTTTTTTTGGGGGGGGGGGGATCTGAACTTTTGTTTTTTGTAAGTTTGACCCCCAGATCTGGTGTTTAATATTATGGCATTATATTTCATTGTCAGGTTCAAGACTTATTGTTTTCTTTATCACACCAAGAACTTCAATTTTCTATTATTCCGACCCCCTCGCCCTTCCTTAAGTATCATTGCATTTCCTTTACCAAACTCAAGATATGATGATTTCCTTTGCCAGACCCATGAGCTTTGTCGTCAGTGTCCAGAACTGATATTTTGCTTTGTTATAGACCCAAGACTGATGCTCTGATTGTTAGACAGACCCTAGAACTGTTTGCTGTTTTTAATTTACCAAACCCAGACTTTCTGTTTTCTCTTTGTCAGACCCCGGAACAATGCACCACGGGAACAGGTGCCCCCATAGGACTGAAGACGGCCACCATGACAGTGGGGCCCCAGGGACCCGTCCTTATCCAGGACTTTGTTTTCAATGACGAGATGGCGCACTTCGACAGAGAGAGAATTCCGGAGAGGGTCGTACACGCCAAGGGCGCAGGTCAGGGGTCATACTGGCGCATTTAAATTCTAAAAATAAAACCATACAGCTTAGAAAAGAGCAACTTGATAAGTGAAATATAATCAGACTCTCCTGATGTCATATACAGTATCACTTATAAATGAAACATTTGTTTCGATTGTAGGTGCTTTCGGTTACTTTGAATGTACCAATGACATTTCCAATTACACCAAGGCTAAACCATTTGAATCTGTCGGCAAAAGGACACCAGTGGGCGTGCGCTTCTCTACCGTGGGTAAGATGGTGCATTAAATCAACGTTTCATTATTTCATACAACATATCAGGCCTGTTTAAAATACAGAAAATATTTCAAAACGATATTGTTCACATCAAGAGGATTGGAGTTTCACCCGGTAAATCGCCTTAATTCTTATTAGAGTAAAACTCGTTTTTTTACGAACACGGATATTTCGAATTCACGGATATAGCGAAGTTATCTTGAACCTCAGCTATATAAATTTAACGAATTTCTAGGTCTTTAACGAATCTAACGGATTCCGGATGTAACGAAGTAATTTCACAGGTCCCAGTGACTTGAAGTTCGTTATAACAGAGTTTCACTGTACCCGCTTATCACCCTGTGTTGTGTATTTTATGCGTTTTCTAATGACATCAGACCATATGCACTTGCTCATTTAATATTTTGTTTAACCCATAATATAAAACGGATTGAAGTTTTTATCATCTAATCAAGTGCCTGTGCATCAGAAAAGTGACCTTGGCCATTCGGACAGTCAAGGTTATCGAAAGAAAGAACAAAAATTTTCGAGGAAATGAATCCATTATATCAAAAGTTAAGAAGAATAGACTTATTAAAAAGAATGAATAAAATTTACAAGATGCAAAGTGGCCTTTATTTAAGACCATGTTTGGAATGCTTAAGTCCTGTTAAAACACAGAAACTTAAATAGCATTTTTTTAATTTAGCAACTTTAGACGCTTTGTATATAAAAGAATTTCTTGATTTTAACTACTAGTATGATTCGAAGTATCATAATAAATAATTCTCCGTATTGTCCCATATCTAGACTAATAAATGCTTTAAATAAATGTCATTGAACCTTTATCAGGTAAATAAGGTGTAATAAATATCTGTCATGTGTGATTTATGATGGACTTCGATGTGGTTTATTTTAGAACATTTTAACTCAGTCATAAACAATTAGTGCTTTATTGTCATTGAATTTTATTTTATTTTTTCTGAGAATTGTCTTTTGTAGATTGTTTTTCTTATTTGATAATCTGAATCTGAAAAATAGAAACAGAAACAGAAAAAAAAAATTTATAAATAATTTTTTGGTATGAATTTTTTTATTCATTGCCGAAAGTTTAAATTTATTGGGTGACCTCCCAATTTATTGTGAGAATGATGAATGTTTCCCCCTTTTCGGCCGAAAAATTCAATCCCCTGTAGAATCTGTTTATCAAATTTGCATAAGCTCGCTCAATCACTATAGTTTTGTAATTGTTATACCAACCTTGCACATTAAACTTTCAGAATTTTTCACAAAACGACATTTGCCTCAGTGTTAATATATATACAGTATAACCTTTATCTACCTTTTCGTAGGTGGCGAGAGTGGATCCGCCGACACAGCCCGGGATCCGCGGGGGTTCGCGGTGAAATTTTACACAGAGGAAGGAAACTGGGACCTGGTGGGAAACAACACCCCTATCTTCTTCATCAGGGACCCCATCCTGGTAAACATTTATTACCGAACATTTTTAAACGTATTCTACCCAAAAGACTTAGTATAACACCTAATTTTCCTTGCAATGTTAGAGTATAACGTTTTTCTTCTTCTGTAGTTTCCCAGTTTTATTCATACACAAAAGAGAAACCCGCGCACTCACCTGAAGGTAACTATAAATTAGAAAGGTACAGTTAAGAAATTTAGGTGTATGATATTAATTTATGTTCAATATTACATCATTATTTTTAAGTTTTACACTATTTGCATGTATGTAAAAAAGTAGCCTTGGCGAATCTTGAGTTCCATAAGGGGAGGGAAGTAAGGATTGGACAGGGGGATCAATCAATAGTACTCCCTGCCCCCTATTTTTGTCGATCACATATCTCGTCGACGTTATCATATATGTACAATAAATAATTACAGGACCCTGACATGTTCTGGGACTTCATCACCCTGAGACCAGAAACCACTCACCAGGTGTCCTTCCTGTTCTCTGACAGAGGCACGCCGGACGGTTACCGGCAGATGAACGGATACGGAAGTCACACGTTTAAACTGGTCAACAAGGACAATCAACCAGTTTACTGCAAATTCCACTTTAAGGTTCATGACATATATTGTATGATTTACATCTAATGTCACTTTTGAAATTAAAGAAGAAGGGATAGAAAGAAAGTCATTGTCCATGTAATATAGACAATGCAGAGCAGTCTTTTTAACATAAATCATCTATAGTTACATATATATTCATTTCGCAAAAATGTATAACTGTACTCGTACATTGAAAAATTTTCACGACACTTAACTATCGTGATAAACCTTAACTCTTTAAGCGAAGTAAACTTTCTACAAATTGTTATCAGAACTTAAGGAATACATGTACTAATATACGCGAGAATGAAAATTTCGCTCACATACTTATCGCGTATATCACTTGAACATATAAAAACCCGTGAATAAAAATTGATTTACAATAATTCTTTAACATAAGTATGTTTTTAGTAAATATTTCTTGAACATGATTTTCATTTATGTATACATGGTTTATATGCCATGGTATTTCACATAATTACAACATAGTTTTAAAACAAGAATGTGTCAGTACACGTTTCCATACATATTTTACCTAAATTGAGCTAAAAGTACCCTTAAGTCGTCACCTGCAAAACATTTTAAGATTTTTAATTTTCAACAGACGGACCAGGGCATCAAGAATTTGATGGCGGACGAAGCCCATCGTCTCTCTGCTGAAGACCCGGATTACGCCATCCGGGACCTTTACGATCACATTGAGGAAGGGAAATTCCCCTCTTGGACCCTCAAGATACAGGTCATGACCTTTGAGCAAGCGGAGAAATATAAATGGAATCCGTTTGATGTTACAAAGGTAAAGTTGCCTTTACAAGGTAAAATTCAAGTTCCCCGTTGCTGGTATTATTGCATACTTATAGATGTATATATATACATGTACCACATAGTCTAACAATCCTGTATAGATATTTTACAAGAATAACTGAAGAACAAAGCTTTTTGTGTGTTTGTTTTTTTTTTAACAACAAAGTTTTTTGTCTTTTTTAGGTGAGGGGGGGAGGGGGGGGGGAGTTATAAACTTCCTAATGCATTCCTTATATGGTATACCCGTAATTACTGTTAACCTGTTATTATGTTATGATTACAGGTGTGGTCCCAGAAGACCCGTTATTACTATAAACCCGTTATCATTGTAACCCCTTTATTATGATATATTAACAGATGTGATTCTATAAAAAAAAAAACCGTAAGTACTGTCAACCCACTAGTACTGTAAATCCTTTATTATGATAAACATACAGGTGTTGTCCCAGTACCCCCATTACTTTTGTAAACCCGTTATAATGATATACTTACAGGTGCGGTCTCAGATGGACTTTCTGATGATAGATGTCTTGTTTATGCAGTACCGTTATTACTGTAACCCCGCTATTATGATGTACTTACAGGTGTGGTCCTAGAAGACCCGCTAGTACTGTAAACCCGTCATAACTGTAAATCCTCTTTTCTGATATAATTACACGTGTGGTTGCAGAAGACCCGCTTGTACTGTAAACCCATTATTATTGTAACCCCTTTATTATGATATACTTACAGGTTTGACCTAGAAGACCTATTATTACTGTACACCCGTTATTACTGAAAACCCTTTATTTTGATATACTTACAGGTGTGGACCTAGAAAACCTGTTATTACTGTACACCCGTTATTACTGTAAACCCTTTATTATGATATACTTACAGGTGGGGACATAGAAAACCTGTTTCTACTGTACACCCGTTATTACTGTAAACCCGTTATTATGAAATACTTACATAGAAGACCTGTTATTACTGTAAACCCGTTATAACTGTAAACCCTTTATTATGATATACTTACAGGTGTGGACCTAGAAGACCTGTTAATACTGTACACCCGTTATTACTGTAAACCCTTTATTAGGATATACTTACAGGTGTGGTACCAGGAGACCCGTTATTACTGTACACCCGTTATAACTGTAAACCCTTTATTATGATATACTTACAGGTATGGACCTAGAAGACCTGTTATTACTGTTTACCCGTTATTACCGTAAACCCTTTATTATTATATACTTACAGGTGTGGTCCCAGAAGGACTTTCCGCTGATTGAGGTCGGGAAGATGGTCCTCAATAAGAACCCCGGGAACTACTTCGCTGACGTGGAGCAGATTGCCTTCTCCCCCGCTCACTTTATCCCGGGGATAGATGCCAGCCCAGATAAAATGTTACAGGTGTGTTACCGTATGTTTCATATAAAGTGTAATCAATCATCACCCTGTTTGTAACAATGATAAAATGTGATTATGGCACTTCTGTGCATGAGTTTTTGGGGGCAAAACAGAATAAGCTCAGAGAAATTGTACTAGTACATGTATCTCTTTGAAGATGTACATATTTCCTAATGCTTAAAAAGAGAAGGTTTCAGATAAAGGGATTGTTAAAGAGCAGACTGGTTGGAGAACTGACTTACTCTGTAATAAGGTTGATATTCAGTGAACTTGGAAAAACGTATTTTTCTTTTCTTTTTTAATATTATGGAATTTAGAAACGAAGCTTTATTGTACATTATTCTCGCAGGAAATCATTTAATTCCTCATCCATGGCCATGAATTGCATAACGAAGCTAGGTTTACTCACGCAAGTTGTGCGTACACATGTATAACTGTTAATATATATTAATTTACTCCTACACGTGACGGATCAAGGACGGGTTCATCAAAATATGAAACTCGGCACATTCATTTAATACCAGCAGTTGTGTATGGTCATGCACATAGTCAATTTATTTTGATATATTCCATTTTTCTGCATTTCCTGGAACTAGCGCCACCATGGAATATCTTGTTAGAAGTAAATCCATCACATCATTTTCATAAACGAAGCAAATACCGGGTGGAATGTTTTATAAAATAGGTCATTATACATGTACATTATTAAAATGATTTCTATGATATACATCCCACTTTTAATTAAATCTATTGCAAAATCTTTTACCCAACAAAGCGCTAGCGTTTTAGTCAAAAGGAACAAATATATTGACTGTATATCCTTTCATTGAATTATGACGTCAAGCAATTCCGAGTCTTAGAAAAGTTCGAACACAGAGATTTTTTTTCCAAATTCACAAAAGTACTTTTATTCAATACAGAAAAATAACGTAAAAGCTTTTTCTGCATGACACACGTCGTTTGTGTGGCGTACTCACTCATCGCTTACTGTTACAGAGTTACAATTCTAGTTCTTAGAGTTGGCACTTGAGGCCACTCTCTACCATCGGCTCATACATTCAACTCACTCTCTACCATCGGCTCATACATTCAACTCACTCTCTACCATCGGCTCATACATTCAACTCTGTCGTTGACTCGCGTATATATCACATTGAAAAACACTAGAAATAGTGCGTTTGTTTTAAAATTAATTATAATTTAATTTCTATGTTTATGTCTGACTTTTGAGATAGATATTTACTTAATCAATCCAGAACTATTAATATAAATTAAAGAAATCCTGCAAATATCACGTTTTATACGTTATTTCAAAAATCTTGACGTGAGCCCATTGCAGATGTGTCTGAGAGAGGAACGAACGACAACTCTGCATGGGAGATTGACTTGAGGCCTTTGAGTAGAGGGATTTTTTTTGTGTCAACATCTACTGACACAGGGTACCTTGGATACGATCTCCTTACTTAGCAAACGCTCTAGATACTGTAAACCAACTTCTATCCATGACGACTTTCTTTCGCAATTTTACGGATGTAAACTAGTTCGCGACAATCAATTTTCGCGATCAAGCTTTTTTTCATCTGACGTACATACAGAGTGTAGAAACAGAGACTTTAGGGACCGGTTCGCGGCTAGAAATATTCGCGACGACCAATCTCGCGAAAATGTTTCGCACGCGAAAAAAGGTGGTTTACAGAAATCAATACGCGACGTTTCTACTGTTAGACTATTTAAGGAATGAAGCTAATTTCAACTTATGTTATCCGATATAACATAACTTGGGGCAGTTTACGCTTTATAAACCGCGAAGCGGTTTATAAGAAAGCGTAAACTGCCCCAAGTTTTGTTATATCGGATAACATAAGTTGAAATTAGCTTCATTCCTTATAATTTAATTTCAGTGTAGAAAATGAGACAATATTTCCTCAGGAAAAAGACTTCAAATTGAGAAATATTTTAAAAGTAACGTAAAACGAAGTAATACGTTTTTGACGTAACTCATTGTGACGTAGGCAAGTTATGTTATACAAAATGTTATATGTTCCTCTGAATGATTCAGCCAATGAAATTGCTTGATACAAGTGAAATTAAATTATTTCAATATATTTACATTTCCAATAAATTTCCCCTATGATTCTTTACAAAATAAAATGCAGTTCATTTTTTCATGAACTACATCACATAGGTACCACGAATAAGCATGAATATCTCCATTGTAACGTCATAATATCGCACTTGGCGTCAAAAAATATAGTGCACACTGTTTTGCTTTAAAAATGACAGTTGAATGGCGTAAATTTATGACAAGGCATCAGAAAAATAATGTAAATATAAGAAATGAATTTAATTCTGAAGATTCATGAGGTATATGAACTACAACGCTTCATGCCAGAATATTTATCATGAAGCGCTTCATGAAATTTGCCGGCGTGAAGCGTAGTTCATAAACCTCATGAATCTTCAAAAATTAAATTAATTTCTTAAATATATTTTGTTCAATGTGTTTCCTTCTGCAGGGACGTCTGTTCTCTTATTCTGACACCCATCGCCACCGCCTGGGGGCTAACTACCTACAGATTCCCGTCAACTGCCCCTACAAGGCTAAAACCTTCCACTACCAGAGGGACGGTCCGCAGTGTGTCACAGACAACCAAGGTCAGGAAACAGTGCTTAGGTTTCCTAGTCTGAAATATCTGACATTTTCCTGGTTTTTTCACGATTTTGATATTTAAGGGGCGCGTAAATGTCAAAATCGTGAAAAAAAAGTCAGAATAAAGCGTTAGATAATAATTTTGGATTAAATTCTCCAAGCTGCATAAACGTGCATGCGTGTCATTCTGTTAAAAAATAATTTCGTTCTACACTGTTCTAATCACTATTAATTTCCTTCTTGTCGATGTGGTAGGAGGGGCCCCGAACTACTTCCCTAACAGTTTCTCTGGGCCTAAGGATGACCCCGCGGGCTGTGAGATGTGCCCCTTCACGATCTCCGGGGAGTGTAGGCGTTACAACTCGGCTGACGAGGATAACTTCTCACAGGTCAACATCTTCTGGAACAAGGTACGTAATGATTCCTCAAGAAGGAGGGCTCCATTGATATGAGGCTATGATTTTTTTATGATTCCGATCAACGAAGTATGATAGAGATGGGGTTTTACAAAGAGTGGATTGCAATTTTTTCTTTTTTCTTCTTCAAATTTTTATTAACTGCATATTGATTAATATAGAAAACCACAGAAATTGTTTGTTTAAAAAAAAATAGTGTAACATGTGGATAAGGTACATTACAAATATTGATTTTTTATATATAGTAAACATTCTAAATGTTCAGGTCTTGAAGCCAGAAGAAAGAGATCGCCTTGTTGAGAACATCGGAAACCACGTGATTAACGCTCAGAAATTCTTACAAGACCGCGCTGTTAAGAACTTTGGGCAGGCGGATCCAGAGTTTGGCAAAAAGCTACAGGCGTATCTTGATTCCATGAGAGGCGGAAAAAATAAAGTTAACGTCGTGCTAGTAAGTTTTTAGTTCTTAAAATTATTTTAATTGAAAGAACTCTTCAATTTTTAAGCTTGTACTACAGTACATTTTGCTTAGTACTTGGCTTCAAAGAATATTTATATATAATATTACGCTTTTTTAGACACTAAGTGCATGTCTATATAAATTGTTTTAACATTGACTTAAACATTACCAACGGACTAAAGTAAACGCTCGAAATACATATTCATGCAGAAGTAATGACACATGGCATGTATACTTAGATAATACATAATTTTAAATCTAAAGGCAAACCGTTAATGAAAACAAATGGAAAAAACTCTCTTCTTTCATTTAACAGTGGTGTACTATTGTATTTTTTCTTTCAGAATGGCGTAAAGATGACAGAGAGTTAGACTGCTGAACGACAAAACAGGACCAAAGAATATAAGTGGGGAACATCATCATGTGTCATAATTAACGATACTTACAGAGATCTGGTCATGTGATTCAAATACCCAATTTGTCGTTTTCATGGAACATTTAAAATGTACATGTAAAAAGCGTATATATACCCAGACCTGTCCAGTCATTTCTACAGTGGTGTATATATATTCTTTAGTGGTTTTGATTATACTTTAGTATTAATTGTAGATTTAATGTGCTTATAATTGCTGTATATTAAATGTGCTTATAATTGCTGTATATCAAACCCCGCAAACCCGACATTGGTTATTTATACTGTTTATATGTATCGTGAAATTGTGCCAGTAGTACACGTGAACTAAAAAACTTGCTGAAAAAAAATGAAACAGGTAAATTTTCAAAAAGATTTATGGATGTGAATAATATATACACATTTGCAAAGCTTTGTCTTGTTTTCATATATTTGAATATATGTGTATACATATTTTACATAAGAAGTTAAAATAAAATAATTATATGAAACGTCAGCTTTCATTTTTGTATTAGTTAGACGAAATCTAGTGGAGTGAATACTGCAATCCCCCTCCCCCAAATCTTCTGAGAATTTTTATTAAACACGAAAAATAATCAACAAAACGATGTTGCGAAAGTCTGTCCACTTCTCTAAATTAAATTAAAGAGCTAGGATCAAAGTTGTTCCATGCAAATCACCTAACTAGATATTACATTTTCAGTGATATTGACAGGGAACACACACAGCCGTTGTCTACTACGTAGACGAAAAATGCATAATCTGGCCTTTTATTTAGGTTTCCTGATTATGTATTGATATTCCCCGAAAAACTAAAATTTTGAACTTCGAAGAAATATCATGCCT
>PRKT01000684.1:149609-165765 GCA_003671525.1 Saccostrea glomerata
CGGTCCAGCTTGCGGTCTCTGGCTATAGGTGCCATAAAACGTAGAAAAAGGAGCTCACTTTTAATTTAAGTCTCGCTTTATTCAAAGAGATCAAAGGCACCTGAAGTGTGGATCAATATCCACCCTTTTTTTAATTAAAAAAAAGTAAGAGTGTTATATATCTCAAAAATATATTATAAAAAATTTCCCGTCAAACATCTCCATATTTTGCTCCTTGACAGCAAATTGTACTTTTTTTATTATTATTATACCCCGTATGAGGCCATTCTTTAAACGCTAGAAAAAGTACAATCTGCTTGCATAGAACAAAATATGGATATGTTTTTTTTTTTGCGATATAACACACAATATTAAAAAAAGGTGGGGGTATTGATCCACACTTCAGGTGCCTGTGAAGAGATTGGGTCCAAAAGTTGAGACAATGTTTCGAGACATTCTTTTTATATGGTAATCAAGTTTGTTAAAGTTATAGCGAGCGCAAACAAAGGAATTCTGGGAATGTTTCACAACAAAATTTGCAATCTCTACCCAGTGTTGTCGTTCGCTTCGCTACAACATAAGTGGAACGATAACTCTGGGTAGAGATCGCAAAATTTGCTTGACGTATGTACAATGTACAATTCCGAATTTCCTCAGTTCTTACATTTTACACACCTCTTTTCAGCCAATCAAAAACTTTACCAGAATTTCGGTAAACCTCGTTTTGGCGTTACAAACGATATTACGTATCTTTACCAAACCCTCTGGCTGGTCGGAGATTTACGGGACAGCCGAGGGTCTGGTTGAACCACAGGGGCTTGTCACGAAATATTTATCTTCTTTTAATAAAGTTACCCCTACTATAAAAATACTATTTTTATAGTAGGGGTAACTTTATTAAAAGAAGATAAATATTTCGTGACAAGCCCCTGTGGTTGAACGAAACTACTAGATCTATAGTCAATCTCTCACCAGAGATCGTTTTTACGCTCCGCTCCAACACGTGTAAGCGGAGCGCGCCCGGCCCTGGCCTCTGGTGAGAGATTGGATCTATAGTTTCAACCAGACGCTCGGCTGTCTCCGTAAGCTCCGACGAGCTCCGTGACGTCGAATGACGTTACAGCTAGTCGAGCTGTCTCGTGCGGCTTGATGTTTGAAGTAGCTTTTCAAGTTTTCAAGTGTTTTTGATGGTCACAACTGCGCTCGCCTTAACGGTCACACCGTAAAACATATCAATTTTATATTACGCCTCATTTGTTCGTTGATTTTATACCCATTATGAAATTAAAAGCTAGCACTTTGAAATTAATTACCCTTTAAAGAAACGTAATCGAATAATCATTGTACAACTTACCAATAGTTTCATAACAACACAGCATTCTCGCCTCTTAATATAGAAGAGTCAATTTACCTCTGACCCGTCCTGTGACACATTTTCTGTCAGTAAACAGAGTTACATAAAGTAGGACGCTACACCTGGACTTCGTAATATCTCCCTGATTTCTGCACCATCTCTTTTACACAACTGGCAAGATGGCAGGACGTGACAAAGCTTCAGACCAGCTCAAAGAATTCAAGAAAACCCAAACGGTAAGTAGTGTAAGGGCACCTGCACGTCTTTATTCTTATCTCCCTTGTTCTACTATCAAAGGTGGTCGACGTGATTATTGTCGTCAATCAATAACAAGTCTTATTTTACTTCAATTAAATACGATGACAAAGTGATACTGATAGTTTATTTTTTTATTTTTATATATAACGTCAATTTCACATATTTATAATCACATCTATCAATTATATCAGTATATTCATCGCTACAGTCAATTTATCAGGACATTTATCGCTAGTATAGGCCTAATGCAAAATAATATAATTGCAGAAGGAGGATGTGTTGACAACAGGAACGGGGGCCCCAGTGGGTCTGAAGACGGCCACAATGACCATGGGCCCCAGGGGACCCGTTCTTCTCCAGGACTTTGTTTTTACGGATGAAATGGCTCACTTCAATCGTGAAAGAATCCCAGAAAGAGTGGTTCATGCTAAAGGAGCAGGTAATGTAATTCCCAGTGTAACTGTGTAGTACATTTCTCAGCTAAAATTTTAGTAATTGCATGTACAAACAGGTTATGTAATTCTTAAACTTATACATTGTTCAGTGTAAAGGGAGCACATTACATGAACATGTATGTAATAATCAGCTTAAATGTTTTTGGTAATAACATTGATTTGCATCACAGCTGTTCAGCTTTAATATTAAGATTCTTGATCAATCTTTAACAGCATTACTTCCTTTCTATTTATAGGAGCTTTTGGATACTTTGAGTGCACCCACGACATAACAAAGTACACCAAGGCCAAACCGTTTGAATTCGTCGGCAAAAAGACTCCTTTGGCTGTTAGATTCTCAACTGTTGGTGAGCCCTCATACAGCGCTTAATGCTTTCATACAAATTAATATGAATTGCTGAGTTAGATAAAAGAATTAGAGCACCTGTTTTAATTGATACAAATGAAAAGAATTTAGGAGGGTACACAGTTTGATTTCATGATTAAGGTGGAGAGAGTGGATCAGCTGACACAGCCCGTGATCCCCGGGGTTTCGCCGTGAAGATGTACACAGAGGAAGGGAACTGGGATTTGGTTGGAAACAACACACCCATCTTCTTCATCAGAGATCCTATGCTGGTCAGTTAACAAAAAAACTATTTACTTGTACTGTGACTAAAATATAAAAGTCTGGTCAGTTAAGGCTAGCAACTAAAGTGGATTTTTGTTGCATTCTGATCTAACAAACAAAAATCACTACAACAATTTTTTTCAAGCATATAGATTTCATTAATTTTTTTGATTAAATAGGAAATGTAGATTGTCCTTGTCATCTTTAAAGTTAAGTGTTATCATTTCCGAAGGCACATTTCAAAGTGATTTTTAATTTTCAGTTCCCAAGCTTTATCCACACACAGAAAAGGAATCCACAGACCCATCTCAAGGTCTGAGTTATCTCTCTTTGAATTCTTTTCATTTCAAGAATTGCATATTATTCTAAACTTTAAATATCTTTTGACCAAACCTATGAACATTCTACTTACAGGACCCTGACATGTTCTGGGACTTCATCACCCTAAGACCAGAAACCACTCATCAGGTGTCCTTCCTGTTTTCTGACAGAGGCACGCCAGACGGTTACAGGAGAATGAATGGATACGGAAGTCACACGTTTAAACTGGTCAACAATCAAGGCAACCCTGTCTACTGCAAATTCCACTGGAAGGTGACATGGATTCTTTTTCTAGACATAAGTCCAATCTTTACAGTCTTGTGAACAAGATTTTTTTCCCTTATAAATCCACCTCACACTTAAATATTTGATCTTGTAGTGTGATCAAGGCATTAAGAGTCTGATGGCTGATAAGGCTGCCCAACTGGCCACTGATGACCCGGATTACGCCATCCGAGACCTCTATAACCACATCAGTGAAGGAGATTTCCCCTCATGGACCCTCAAAATCCAGGTCATGACCTTCGAGGAGGCAGAAAAATTCAGATACAATCCATTTGACCTTACCAAGGTACACTTTGCCACTATTCATAGAAATTTTTCTCATTGCCATTGTAAAGCAGGAATGTTTTATCAGCTGATTGCACCAACTTTACTGTATTTGACTTTTATATGTTTTGTTTAGATTTGGCCACAAGGAGAATTCCCCTTGATTCCAGTGGGAAGAATGGTTTTGAACAGAAATCCCAAGAACTACTTCGCTGAGGTGGAACAGATTGCCTTTTCACCTGCTCACATGATTCCTGGGATAGAGGCCAGTCCCGACAAAATGTTACAGGTGTGTACTAACCAAGGCTCAACAACTACTTTGAGGGAGGTTACTTTAAAAAGCTTTCAAGACCATGAATAACTGGTGCTCTTAGATGATTACAGCTGTAACATAATTTTATAAATAATGTTTTATTCATACAATTGAAGGTAAGGAATAATTCTTATTTTTATATGATGTATGTAGGGTCGACTATTCTCCTACTCTGACACACACAGACATCGTCTGGGCAGTAATTACCTCCAGCTACCCGTCAACTGTCCATTTAACGCTCGGACCAAGAATTACCAGAGGGACGGGCCACAGTGTGTAGACGACAATCAAGGTAAGCCACAGAACACTACAAGAGTTTGCGGAGGGATGGGCCACATTAAGTTGAAAATAAACAAGATTAAATGGTCACAGAAAACTGCAAAAATCTACGCTTTGAAAATCATTTTGATTTAAGGCTTGCAATATGTATGGAAATATGAAATGTGTGTTACTCTTTTCATATAAGTGACAAAATAATAATAACAATAGTTTCAGTGCCATTGTTCTCTTATTCCAACATGCTTTTGTCCATATCTGTGTAAATTTATTTAAGTAGGCTCTTTTATTTATATTTCATATGTAATTATGTACAGATTTGAAATCAAATGAATGTGTTGCAAACTTAAAATTCCATTACAGTACATGTAACATAATAAGTCAAAACTCATGATTCATATTTCATATCTACCCCCTGTAGGTGGAGCACCAAACTACTTCCCTAACAGTTTCTCTGGGCCCCAGGATAATCCCTCTGCCCTAGAGAGTGAGTTCTCCCTCAATGGTGACGTCAAACGTTACAACACAGCAGACGAAGACAACTTCTCCCAAGTCGGGGTCTTCTGGAGAAAGGTCAGCCATTCAACCATTACACTGAACTCATCATACCACTAAACCATCCATACCACTAAACCATCCATACCACAACAATAAACCACAACATACAACAACACTAAACCATGACATACAAAAACGCCAAACCATACCACACCACTTAACTACACCATATCACATTACCTAAAACACTCTATAACACATTAAACCACCACATACAACAACACAAAACCATACCACACCACTTATCCACACCTTATAAAGACAATTTAGCATGTGAAACCACAACAATCCAATAGCACCAATAGACCACACCATATGACACCTCTAAACCACAATACTGAACCACCATATCACAACACACACACACACATAACCACTACAGTAGATTTCGGACCGGAAACCCTTGGCTAGCCAAGATGACACATAACAGACACCACAAAATATGCCATGGTTCTCTCATCATAAGCTTAACAAGGTTCTATTCTTGACATGTATTTATATTGATTGTTTCTTTGATTTGTTTTCTTGAATCTGATTTTATAGGTTCTGAAGCCCTCAGAGAGACAGAGGCTGGTAGAAAACATCGCTAATCACGCAATCAATGCCTCCGAATTCCTACAGAAGAGAGTAGTCAAGAATTTCAGCCAGGCGGATCCTGAGTATGGGCGTGGAATCCAGGAGGTTCTGGACAAGCTCAAGGCTCAGATGAAATCAAAGGTCTGTCTCACCAGCTATTAAATCACAAACTAATGAAATAGTCATGTTACACCTGTCTGATCTCCTACAATGTCACATCTTAATAATAGTCACAAGACACTTAACACTTACAGTTCCATAACTATTCTCAGTGTGTAATCAAATTAATAACTTATCAAAACAAACAATAATTACTGTAAACCAACTTTTATTTATGTTCGAGAATTTTTTTTTCGTGAGGTTCATGAGAGCCTCGTCAATGCTAATATTTCTCGCCGTGAACCGGTACCTAGAGTCTCTGTGTCTATTGAAATCAGCTTCTAAAAGACTTGATCACGAAAATTAATTGTCACAATCTTGTTATCCCCTTGTAAATTGGAAAATAAAGTAATCTTGAATAAAACTTTGTTTCCAGTACTGTAGATCACTTAATTTTCGCGACACCTTATTTTCGCAAGATAGTCATTGATTCTTTATAAGCGAGACAAAATTTTCACAAAGTGTGGCCATTGCTCTATATAATCTTAAGGAACTCTATTATACGCGAGAATGAAATTTTCGCGAGCATACTGTCTCGCGTAATTACGCGAAAATAAAGTTCTCGTGAATAAAAAGTGATTTACAGTATATACCTTAAATTACATAACCAACATCTGCAATACTTAAATATTATGTTATATTCCATCTGTAAGATAGTAACATTTATATATTCTTACAATTATCTAACCCATTATGTATAATTATCACATATCTACAATACCTAGATTACTTAACTGTACTATAGTCACCAGTCACATACAGTTGAATTTTGGTATCTTAAGCACTGGTATCTCAACTAACAGGGATTGGTTGAAGCGCATTGGAAGTCCCAGTTTCCTTGTCTTTATGTTTTTATGAGTTACAGTATATTTATATCTGGGGTTCTATTGTATTCACATGTCATCGCCCATTTGTAAAATAGTCATATATGGCTACAAAGTTGTCACCCATCACTTAATAAACATTGTGATAAACCTTATAAAAGTGTCACTGGCTTTCAATGCACCAAGAGTTTTTTTTTAATATACTTTTTTTCATTACCCTACAGAGTGGAGTACCTGCCCAGCTGTAACCTGTGACAGACTGACAGTGATATAGGGCTGACTAATCTGTGACAAAGTGATAATCCGGCTTGTATTGATCCTGATTTTACAGAATCATTCCTGATGATAGTGCTTTAATACATGATGAATCAGTATTTACATTTGATGAAATGTTTCTGAAATGTTTATAATTAATTGTCCAGGTACTTCCTATGTTTGTGGTTTTTCTATGTTTTCAATCATTTATAAGAAAGACATTTTAATCCTCAGCATGTGTTTTGGTGTAATATTCAATCAGTGCTCTACTAATGGTAACATGAAGTCGGTTTGATATGTCATATATGTACATGTACCAGTATATGGTACACGATGAATTTAGATTATAATGTATTCATATAATGATAGTGTTAAAAAATATTTCTAATTTGAATTAGCATTACTATTTTTTACCAGGACCTTACGGTTCTTCCTGATGTAGATTTCGTATTATAACTCATTTTCCTGTTTAGGTTGACGAACATAATAATGTTGATAATGACAAT
The DNA here is from genome assembly GCA_003671525.1 of Saccostrea glomerata. Lineage (NCBI taxonomy): Eukaryota > Metazoa > Mollusca > Bivalvia > Ostreida > Ostreidae > Saccostrea > Saccostrea glomerata. The sequence continues at coordinate 156,603 of PRKT01000684.1, forward strand.
GTGATATTTATTATGTAATGTATACATAGATATTTTTTGACTCTATGCCAGATTAAATTAATGTTCTATTAGTGTTAATTATCATCTTTTGATTGTGTTCTTTAAAATATGTCAAAAGTGATTCTTAATAAAAATGAAATTATAAATATTTTTCAAGCTTACAGCTTTTTACACTGCAAACATGGGGAGATTATAAGGAAGTGGCTGTCAAAGAATAGACAATATATACATTATTAGCATTTTATGGTCACCTTAAAAACCCTTTGGACATTTTCTTGCATTACTGAACGAATATTAACTAATTTTTGCAGCATCTTGGGGAACAAAACTGTAAAATTCTTGATTTTTTTCAATAATTTAATAAATTCTTTTAAGATAAAAATATCAAAAGTCATAACTTCGTTTATTGTAAAAAATATTTACAATTTTTGAATTTAATTTGTGAGACTTTAAGACATATTTCACAATTCTGTAGATAAGGATAAAACTCAACTCCGCACAACCTTTTCCCTCTCATTTCATAAAGCATGTAGCATAAATGATGGCCTCATGAATTCAAGTCTTGAAACTTGAAATAAATATTAAAATTACCACATGCGCACAACCCTATATATTTAAATTTCCAATAAATTTGCCCTATGATTCTTTACAAAATAAAATACAGTTCATCTTCTCATGAACTACATTACATATGCACCACGAAGAAGCATGAATATCTCCATTGTTACGTCACAATACCGCACTTGACGTCAAAAATAAAGTGCACACGGTTTTGCTTTAAAAATGACAGTTGAATGGCGTAAATTTATGGCAAGTCATCAGAAACATAATGTAAATATAAGAAATGAATTTAATTTTTGAAGATTCATGAGGTATATGAACTACAACACTTCACTCTTCTTAATATACGTCATGGGATGGTTAGGACAGTATCTTAAGGTAATCTGCGTCTGAGAGACATGGCGTCGGTGCCGGACGGCGAGAACACGGTCTGCACGACACAGTTTCGATGTTTACGGGTATGGAGAATGTCTTGCCGACATTTGTCTTATTCCGGTCCAGAAGTTTCAGTACACCCGTGTTGGCGCGTCTTCTGGGTCCAACTGGACCAACTGGGTCCAACGACACTGATTTACAACAGTACTTAAGGTGAGAACCTTTTGGAGTTTTGTACTTTTCAATGAAAACCGTGTGTTTTTTCTCGAGTTTCCTCACATATTCTATGAGTTTTTTGTCGATGAGAATTTTTGGCGGGTCACTGTCGTAATCGGAACTTTCCGTGTCGTCATAATCGCTGTCTGCGTCACTGGTTGGTTCAGATTCGGGACTGAGAGCGGCCTCACCAAACGAGGAGGTATTGCACAATTCAGGGTCAATATAGCTGATTCTCTCCATTCCATCAGAGCTGCATGGACTCGAAAACCTCTGACGCCCACATGGAGGAGGGGCGCCACCGGATGTCTTCGATTTTCGAGATGATTTGCATCTTCTGCTCCGACGGACAGGTCTTGAATATTTGTTTGTCTTAGAACTGATAGAACGAACAACACCATGGTGACCTAACGCGTAGTCATAATCTGTGTTGATCAGTTCGCTGCGTCTGAAAACAGAGTAAAACATGTAAAAATATCTTAAAAGTTAATGGTATTTAATTATTGCTCGAAAGAGTTTATTTATGATATCTTGAAATTCTAACATCAGATTAAAATTTAAAATGCATAGTTGCGCTAGGAATTCTTTGTGTAGAATATGAAAAATGTGATGATAACGATCATTGATCAAATAAAATCTACAAAAAATACAAAATTGTTTAACAGATATTAAAACACGGACCCTTCCAACAACTTTTAAAGTACCCAATGATACTATATACTGCGAATTTTTGTTGAACTTTCGTCTTGTTGTCCTGGAATGGAAGTTTTTACCATTGAGCAGTGAGGGATCTTTTTCGTGCCAGCACATACTCCGACAGGGGACCTTGGTTTATACGTTTTCATCCAAAAGACCTTTCTCTTAGACATCCCACAGTGGGATTCGAACCCGCGACGTAAGAACACAACTTTGGAAGCTTCTTTAAAGTGTGACATCAACATGATCAACCCATGCATATACAAGATTATCTGATTTTTTAGAACTTTTCCAAGATTTGACGGGGGAAAAGTTTTGACAATATACCTTTTTTCAAATCGTCTTTGGAATGGATCATCAATGGTCCTTCTTGCCTTCTCGTGGCCATAGATTGCTGTCCCACGCGGTGTTTGGGTACTCTTATGGACGTTGAAAAGTCCGAAGAGTCTTTTTTGTTCTATAAAACATTAAACCAAACAATAATTCTCGCGTTCCTGTCTGTTTATGTATTTTAGTTTTATTATTTATTTATGAATTATTTTTTTTTCATTTCTCTGGGAATATGGGATAGTTTCGCTGAGAGACTTTTGAAGAATTTTTGTCCCATATTATAAATACCTATAGTGAGTGCATTACTTTTTAAATCTCCAGATGATAGATAATTGCTTTCTGATATTACCAGTACTCACATCAGGTGTGACCGGTCAGCGGGGATGCTTACTCCTCTTAGGTACCTAATCCCACCTTTAGAATATCCAGGAGTCTGTATTTGATGCCCGATATACATAATTGTATTATTTGAAAAAATATTTCTTTCAATTGATAAATGTTCATCTTCACCTTTTATGTAAAATGTATAATAAACGGAGGGATAAAAAGTAGGTCCGTAGATCTTTTGTTACTCCTCACTACGATTTTGACAGTAGTAAAGGAAAAACTTCAAGAGTACTGTGCAACAATATATTCATGAAGTGCTGTGAATCAGATGTGGATACTCTAAAATTCTAAAGAACTTTTGGACAATTTGAAATCAGTGAAAGATTTTACCAAAATCAAAAGCTTAAAAACTTAGGACTTTTCAACTTTATACACAGCCATTCCCCACGATAAATTAAAGTCCAGGCTTTTTGATATCATTTACAGCTGCTTCGTCAATAAGAATGGAACTCTTGAATTTACTTACCTACCCACTGGTCATTTGCAAAATAATTCTGTTAAAACACATTCTGATTGCACACACAAGTACTCTGAAGTTGACATCAAAGAGATGTTTGAGTTTCTGATTGACAATATCTATGTGGTTTTTGGAGACAATGTCTTCCAACAATCTATTTGAATTCAAATGGGTACCAATTGCGCTTCGTTATTCACTGACCTATTTTTGTATTCATATATGAAGCAGAATCTGTGCAAAATCTTAAAATGCGTGAAAAGAAGAAAACACTTGCTGTGGCCTTCAACTCAACATTCAGATATACCGAGGACGTATTGTTAATTAACAATGATTATTTCCATTCTTACGTCGATGCGGTATATCCTGGTGAGCTTTAGATAAAAGATACCAGAGAGTCTGACATATCTGTTTCATACTTGGATATTTTACTTGAAAAATACGTTAATGGTAATCTCACAACCAAGCTATATGATAAACATGATGATTTTAACTTTTCAACCGTCAATTTCTGCAGCAATATACCATCATCGACTGCATACGGAGTGTATATATCTCCGTTGATTCGATACTCAATCGCATGCTCTACGTACATGTATGAACAATTTCTAAAACGAGGTAAATTATTGACAAGCAAGTTGATGAAACAAAAATATCAGCAGTCTCGTTAAAAGTCATCATTTCGTAATTTCTATGGTCGATAGAATGACTTTGTTAGCAAATATAATTTATCATTGAGTCAAATGACTGACGTTTTTCCTACTAATTGTTTGTTCATTATTTATACATTGAATTGACGGCGGATTTTCCGTTATTTCCCGATCATGACAAGGAGCACATGGCGGGTGTGACCGGTCAGCAGGGGGTGCTCACTCCTCCATGGCACCTGATCCCACCTCTGATGTTTAAGAGGTCTGTGTTTGCTCTGCTCCTGTTTTGTATTGTTTTATGGACTTTGATATTGAATACTGTTCGTTATCTTCATATCCTTCATTCACATAAGTATGCTAACCATAGGTCAGTATCTCCTCACGTCGCCCGTAAATCTCACATCCCGAGATGCTCTCTTCTTCTGGCGGAAGTTCAGCTGCTGCTTGATGACTATAGAGCCTATTTTCTCGGGATATCGTCTGCATGCTGTATCTCATGCTACTTCTAAGTATTCCTCCGCGCTTCCTTTAATAACGAGAAAAAACATGTTTATGCTGGCAATCAGTTAAAACTAATTATTATTAATACACAGATTAAAAAAATGCACGTAAAACTGCAATTATAAAATACATTTGCTTATAGCTCTTTCTAGAAGCTCTCTTTAAAAAAATATTTGAAAAACTGCTTATGTTGTTATGTAAACTTCTATGGATTTGATAAATATTAGATTTCTAAACCAACTTTTATTCGCATGCGAGAAATTTTCGCGAAGTTCGCGAGAGCCATGTCATTGCGAATATTTCTCGCCGCGAACTGGTCCTTAAACTCTCTGTTTTTATTAACAACAGATCCGAAAAGACTTGATCGCGAAAATTTATCGTCGCGAACTACTTTACAACCGTTGAATCGCGAAATAAAGCCGTTGCGAATAAAAGTTGGTTTACAGTAATCTAAGTATAGGTGTATTGGATAGCTTAATAGCGTACAACACTAATGAACTGATTGTCTTAAAAGTCTTCACTTTAAATTTCCGGAGAAAAAACATTTTAACACTGTGATGAGAGACTTAGGAATTTTTTTTTAAGATTCTGAATGCATTTGATATGCTGACCTTTTTCGCTTCCGAAAGCGAATCAAAACTAACACCATGACCAATACAAGGAAGAGACATCCGACTGCCGCTGTAATCAGAACCATAGAAACATCAAGTCAAACTTAAGATTGTAAAATTGTACGTTTATCTTTATTAATTTTTGTTATAGGGAAAACATTCACAAAGAAATTTAAAGATGTTGTACCAGGTAAATAAAACTGCCTATGGCTAGCAGGTCTAAAACATGAAGGAGAATAAATTGATTTCAATATAAAGACGCATAGTTTGACCTATCTGCTTAATATTTTGTTATATTACTATGTAGAAATACACTGGAAATCAGGTGACTTAACTTTATGACAAACTTTATGACGAGCTTTTCTATCGTCTCATTGCCTTGTCTATATACATATACATGTACATGTATATTGTAAAAATATACTTTATAATCTCATGCATCTTCTATGAGTATGCATTCGTCCTGCGTCACAGTAGATTTTGGAACGATAAAGAACCCTATAACTGCCCTATGGTCCCGGCGAAATGTTGAAAATAAGTTTATAAATGTGTAGCTATTCATTAGCATACGGTGTCGTCTCTATATTGTATGAGTGAAAAATTCTCGTTTGGAACTTTAAACAACATTCAAAATAAATTGATGGGGTTTTCCGTTTATCCGATGTATAGGGTTGAAAATGAATTGAATGGATATTATCAATTTCAGTTAAGTGTGCAGTTTTGCATTACGTCACAACCCATGATGACAGCTGCAATCAAGGTAACACCAGTACACGCCTGCTAGCCGCAAGATTTACGACTCGAAGTTTCTTCTTATCCCTGATTGGTTGTTCGAATTCGTGCAACAGACTATTTTCATGCCAATGTTGATAATATGAGTTGACCAATCACATAGAGGGGGATTGAATTGTTTACGCTGCATGCATCTGTCGAAAAAGATCGTGAAGTAATGCAAAAGGGCACACTTAACTGAAATTAATAATATCTTGACCTATAGCAACCACTATTTTAGGGCGTACTATGACTTATATTTATCTAAAACTAACCGTAAGAATTTGGAAGATATATTGCAGTTCTTAAAATGTTTACCTAATATCTGGTACCGACATAGGCAAATACCATCACCATCTTTGGCCATCACTTTGGTCTTTGCTGCCGACCTGAGATGTGTATACGATTCGCAACGGACGATTTCTAGTTGGAACGAGTACAGCCTTCAGCTATCTTTAACGTCTTCATGTCAGTTTTAAGGGAAAATAAAAACAAACATTTTGAGAATTAATTGACAATTATTATTGAATGCTTTTATTATATAATCATAAATAACACTCATTCTTTTGCAGAATGCTTAATAATTTGGCCATTACCATATGGATACTGCGCTATGGTGTGGTATTAATTTGTCGGTCCAGATTAGCTGCAATAATGTAACCCCTTCCGATAATTCTGTTCATAGGTGTTTTCCTTTTTTAAAAAAAAGAATACAATCTAAAGTATGAGAATTAAACAAAATAAAAATAAAAATGCAGGCTTTTTAAGGTTATTTAATCTCGAAAGTCATGAAACACAAAAGAAAAACTTACCACATGAAGAAACCTGACATTGTTTTCCTTGAACGTTCGCGTTCATGCCTATCATAGTGCACATGAGGAAGAATTAATAAAACCCGGGAATTTAACCCATGAATACGGAAATTGTCGCTAATATGATGGTGAAATCGTGACCTCTTCTTGAAATGTTCAACAGGCAAATTATAGATACTCTCGGAATATTATTTTACGGTGAATAGAGAGCATGAACCACTGTTGCAGAGTCTGGGCTCTGGCGAATATGCTTATCTAATGTGTTCCATGTATGTTCACTGGGGTGTAACCATGACAATTTTAAAAGCCAAGGATTAACCAGATAACTGGTGCTGGTTATGTTGCAATTTGAAAATATGAAAGCGCTTTCACGAGGAACTTTGTCGAATGTAGAAATACCTGGCTTCAAGAAACTATAGTCCAAATACTGTAGATTGTCAAATAATCACGATGATTTTAATTTCGCTATGTTCGCGATTTATCTTTTTTCCGCGAAATTAAATCATCGTGAATGCTATTATTAGTTTTACAAACTTTTAAATGCTTATACGAAAATTTGAATTAATTTTTTGCAGCGTGAATTTAAAACCATCGCAACTGGAACTTTTTGAAAGAACTTGAAATTTTAACACCGTGACATTAAGACGATTAACAGTATATGATTTCTTTTCACGTTTAACATGTTCAAGCAAAAAAAAAAATCACTTTAGAGGAAACATTAGTTCAATCTCTATATTTACAGTTAAAACTGGGGGACATTAGTTGTAAAGCTAGTGATAAGTATGTGTTTTAAATACATTGAATTTTGATAGTATAATCTGAAGATTGAATCAGTACTGTCATGGTTTTGATGACAGCGGCAGTCGGATGTCGCTTCCTTGTACTCACCATGGTGTTAGTTTTGATACGCTTTCGAATTTGGAAGCGGAAATAATGAGTTTATCGAATTCATGCAGAAACCTAAAAAGCCCCTCTAGGTCCATTATCACAGTGTGAAATCACTTCAAATCAGTCTCTTCTCCAGCAGAGTATTACAGTAAAACTAGGATATCTTCATGTTTACATGTATTCCTATCACATGTCAGTTTTGAAAATTTTTAATATCCCGAAGAACCAAAATGATATGAACTACCATATATACTATGTGAATCAGATGTGGATACTCAAAATTCCAAAAAACTTTCGGACAATTTCAAATCACAAGATTTTACCAAAATCAACGGCTTAAAAACTTACGACTTTTCAACTTTATACACCATACGATAAATTAATCTTCAGGCTTTTTGGACATCATTGATAGCTGCTTTGTCAATGAAAATGGAACTCGTAAATTTACTTTCTGGTCAATTCAATTGAAAAATTATTTTGTTAAAACACATTCTGATTGCACACACAAGTACTCTGAAGTTGACATAAAAAAGATGCTTGAGTTTCTGATTGACAATATCCATGTTGTATTTGGTGACCAGGTCTTCCAACAATCTATTGGGATTCCATGGATACCAATTGTGCTCCGTTATTAGTTCCGTTATATTAGCAGTCCTTTTTTGTATTCATATGAAGCAGAATTTTGTGCATGTGTGAAAAGAAGAAAACACTTGCTGTGGCCTTCAATTCAACATTAAGATATATGTATATCGACGACGTATTGTCAAGTAACAATGGTAATATCCATGCCTATGTCGATACGATATATCATGGGGAGCTTGAGATCAAAAACACCACAGAGTCTGACACATTTGCTTCGTACTTGGATATTTTACTTAAAAAAAGGTAATGATAATTAACAACCAAGCTCTATTATAAAGCTCTATGATAGATGTTCTATCGACCACTTCCCTTACTTATGCAGCAATATACGTTCATCACCTGCATACGGTGTTTATAAATCTCAGTTGATTCGATAGAGCATACTCCACGTATGAACAGTTTCTAAAAAGAGGTAAGTTATTGACAGACAAGTTTATGAAACAAGAATATCAGCAGTCTCGTTTAAAGTCACCATTTAGTAAGTTCTTTGGTCGATACAATGAACTTGTTAGGAAATACAATTTATCATTGAGTCAAATGCTGCTGATGTTTTTCAAACTGTTTGTTAGTCCATTATTTATACACTGAATTGACGACGGATTTTTGCGAAATTTCCCTATCATGACAAGGAGCACACAGCGGGTGTGACCGATCGGCAAGGGATGCTCACTCCTCCATGGTACCTGATCCCACCTCTGGTGTTAAAGAAGTCAAACTTTGCTCTGCTCCTGTTTTGTATTGTTTTATGGTCTTTGATATTGAATACTGACCGTTATCGCCGTATCCTTCATTTATTCTTAAGTGATTTAATAATGAAGCACATTTACCACATATTACCCATTTTAACTATCTTAATTGGTATTCGGCTGACCATTGGAAGCTCAGCAAAGTGATCATGTCTACTAATTAAATGGATCTCTTTGCTAAGACAGTCCATCAAATATCAAAGTGATGGAAAAGAAATATTTTGAAAACATACATTTGAACTAGTTTCTAGAATCCATATTTCAATATTTTAATGCAAGGCCACAAAAAGCTCCTCGTACATTAATTCGTAGTGCAACATAAGCAAAACACATTTAATTTTGTCTTCTTTTTTTTAAAGACCTTAGTTTTGGATATTACATCGAATCTTGTAACAGTGAGACGTGCGCACATTAAGATGTTATCCGTGAATTTATGTGTATATATGTATTATGTGCACACTATTCGCTTTTAACTTCAGGTACAGCAGAAACACTTATGAATATTGGGGGGGGGGGGTTAACA
>PRKT01000684.1:165800-188603 GCA_003671525.1 Saccostrea glomerata
GGTTGGGGGGGGGGGGTTAACAAGGAAATGAGAAGAAAGTAATTTTGTGTTTATAATTTTTTTTTCATCAAGAAGGTGATTTGTTTGGGCATTTTCTATACAGTATGAGTGGAAAATTATTCTCACCATATTTTAGTTACGTGGTCAAAAAAGAAAAAATCAAAGTACTCAGAAGTACAGAGAGTCGGGCTCATTTACAGAGTAGAATGGATTTCTTACACGAATCACGTTTATATTCTGATGAAAAAAATTATTTCAAAACTATCAATTTAAATGATAAGACACTGACAGTGAGTTTTTCAATCCTAATTTTGTCAGAATCAGAATTAATCTGGTACCGCAGCTGAATGTAAACAAACAGGCCAGTCTGGTTCCCTCTCCTGCTTTACCTCGTATTTGTAGAGAACTACGGTAACACTGATGATCAAAAATCCTTACGCTAATGAACTATGTTCTTTGACTTATAAAGTTTTCAAAGTCATTACTACTAATGTTTATTTTATATAGATAAAACTTCGTTTTATTTTTGTTGCTTTATTTAGCGTTTGTATTATCTCAAAAGCGGTTGAGAGTAAGAACTATATTTTTGCACGTAACTTTAAAATGGCGACTATGGGGTCAACATCCTGCTTTGAACAGGATCACATAAGCCGGCAATTGCTCTTTGAGCAATAAGCCCGGCTAAAAATCCACAAGATGTGTTTTTGAAACACGAATGCCCCTGTATGGCAGCTTATGGCGAGGGTTGAAATCTCTGAGATACATGTCAAAGTCCAAAGGTCAAGGTCAAAAGTGTTGGTTACCAAAGATAGGTCTTGTTACTAGAAATATACATGTGAAGTATGAAAGCCCTAGTCCAACTGTTCAAATTAAAGTTATTACCAAGGTCAAAGTTTGGTATTTTTTTTTGTAAAAGTAGGTCAAACTCTAAGGGCAATTCAAGGTCTGAAAGAGGTCAAGTTTGGAAGTACACATAGAAAGGTCTAGTCACAAGGAATACACCTGTATAATATGAAAGCTATAGCCCCACCCACTCAATAGTTAAGGGCTAGGCTAAAGTTGACAACAGACAGATAGAGAAACAGACAGACAGGACAAAAACAATATAGCCCCGGGATCTTTCCATCCAGGGGCATTGAAACAGTTCCATTTATTATCCTGAAATCCCGAATAAGACATACCCCTTAAGAAGGATTCACTGTTTCAGGTTTTCGGATATCCAGATCTGTTTTGATACAAACCTTTAAACAGTACAAATTCTCTTACAACAATTAATGCCTATATCAGTGGACGTGCACAATTTTGAACATTCACATACACATATTTACTCCTTCAATCGATTAACATATAAAGTATACTGTTGAAGTATGGAAAGTAACTAGCTACTCAAGTATATGACGCTATCTTTCCCTCCAGATCGTCTATAAATAAGTTAACGGTATGAGGAAATACGTTTCACTGTAACTCCATGAACCTGCTGAAAGGTAATGGCTTAATCTATTAATTTTACGTAATCATCTATGTCAAATCGTATACGTTAAGTGGTCACTATAATGTATAATATTTAAAGCTAGGAACACAGCCTGATCCTTTTCATTTCTCTTTCAATACGACTACGGGGTTTCGTTTTTGTTATCAAAATACAAGTCAAATAGTATCTAGCCGCACGTTGTTTGAACTTTTTAGGTGGGACTTTCAAAGGTGGATCTAAAAGAAACTTTTTTTCAGAATTTTTCGGATGTCATTTTAATTATTACAATGCGATCTTCATCTGTTCTGCTTGTGTGGGTTTTATTTTTTTTTTAAATTCAGATTTGATTTTTTTACGGTAGGTCTGTATAATGTCTAGAATGAATAGCTGTGAATAACAAGTAAGTTCATTGAACATGTTCAAAGAGAAGTTTAGAATTCCCTACTGATTGATGAAAAACATATTATATAATTCATGTTTATAATCCTTCTACAACATGTACAAGAAAAAAAAATTCCAAACACAACTCCTTTTAAATGCATTTGACTCTCCGTCTTTAAACAAATACTAGACTGTGTATTTTATTTAGATAAGAAATAATTAGTAAACACTCATTTTTAAAGGTATTTATTAAGGTAATATTTTCTTTTTGGAATCCTAAAGCTTATGGGTAAAGCACTTAAAGGAAAACATATCTAGATAATAATTATATGTTGTAATTTTGATCCCCCCCACCCCCCGATCTGAAGGCCCTACTGTTCTCTGATGAACGAAATTTCTAAATTTAATTTTTCTATCTATAATGGTTCTGGGTGATCCTGTCCTTAAAAAGCTACTAAATTGTTTGCCACGCACTGCAGTATGGGTGAAGAAGATTAGCCCTGATTGAGGTCAACTTAAGGCTACACAAGGCCGGAATATAATCCTCAGTTTGTTTCCTATGATCATTCTCATGAGTCGAAAAAAAATACAAATTGTGACCAGAGAATCTGATATTAAGGACCCCTAAAACATTAGAGATGGGATCAGGTGCCATGAAAGAGTAGACATCCCCTGCCAACATGCAGGGTCATGATCGGATTAATGGACTAAATTGTAGACAATTCTATAGGATATTAATATGTAGTGGTATACCAGTCAACATTTGGTCTAAAGGAAATGAATTGTACATGAAGGATATGGATAAAATGAACAGTATTCAATATAAAGTCCATAACTCAATACAAGATAGGAGCAAAACAAAGAATGCTACTTTATTAGCAATTGAATTCCCCTATGTATGACTTAATAAAAAAAGATTATTTAATTGCTGTTAATGGCAGCCTTTTTGTATTTTGTATGATAATAATGTAGCATTTGTTCTGTTGTGTTTAGGTATTTCTCTTCTAATAAAAAGACCTAGATGATGGATTCTGATGAATATAAGTTTCGCCCTGATAGGAAGTATCAGGGATTAGCAGTTGTGGTTGTAAACTTTACGGAGGAGAGAAGCGGTTCGAAAGAGGACATTGCGTACATGAAAAGAACGTTTGAAATACTAGGATTTAAAGTTAAAATCTATGAAAATCTACGAAAACCAAAGTTTATCGAGGTTATAAACTATTGTAAGTATTCATCTATTTTGATAAGACTGAACATATTGAACTCTTAAGTTTTACATAATTATGTTAAAAGTAAATAGTAAATGCTAACTTACAATAATCAAGATATCCTATCAGATACTTAGTTTGATCCTATATATTTTTGTTTGATGAAAGTAAATAAAAAAATTTCTCTGTAGATTCCAAAGACGGTACACTGTCAGACTATGATAGTTTTGTGTTTGTCATCAGTACACATGGGGCGGAGCTAGAGAGAGTGAATAGAGATAAGAGAGATTACGTCGTCCATCACCACGCCCTACTAATGAATGATGACCAGTACTATTATACCGCCACAATCCTGGACAAGTTTAGAAAGTGTAAAGCACTGAAAGGAAAACCTAAACTATTCTTCATTCAAGTAATTTACAGTGTATATATTATGTATCTGGTAAATTTAAGCAATTTTATTGTCAAAAGCTGTTAAATTACAAGAAACAATATGAATTTGTTGTGAAAATCGTATTGGAAATCGAACACAATGGTCAAAAAATCAATTTTGTATTAGGTGTTTTGACTTGATATATTTTTGTCCTGAATGCAATGATCTACGATGGCCAATATGAGCCGTCAAATTACAAATGAGAGTAACTCCATCGTGTTCGCAGAATTAATTGACCTGAATAGTATAACTAGTTTCATATTGTGCATGTACAGCTTTGTTAACAACAAAACACTTGTAGTTGAAATGTCGTCTTTTGATTAACTTTATATATAGTCTATAAACTTATTATCAGGCTTGTAGAATTCCTGAAAGTAAGTCAACTAAAGAATACCTAGTCCAGGGGATAGGATTTGATGCCGGTACAGGTCTACAAAGACCTGATCTAGGGGACCCAAACCAAAATAAAAGTGGAGGTGACGAGACGGATAACAAAGAGGAGTCGGGTATTCTGAAAGAAGAAGGTAATGGTATGAGGGAATTCTCTGTTGATGCCTAAATCTTGTACCAAATTTTGATACATAATGTAAAATAGAAGAATGGATAATGGGATATATACTTTGTATATCTTATTAAAAAAGATATTTTATTTAATCACTGTTAATACAGTGAGACTAACATCTTTTAAAGGCACAAAAGGTTCAGAAAGATTTCCCATAATTTCTGTGAGACTTTGTGTATTCCTATAACTTTTTTCATGCAACAAACAAGATATAGGTGTTTATGTGTGTGAATTGAAAATCGGTAGATGTTAACTTAAAAAGAAATATTTTTTGTGGAAGTTTAGATTCTGATCCAAATAGTCCATCAGAGGTGGATAAAGGCGCTACTGAAACTGCAATGGTAAGATTTATCTCCTGGTCATTTACACTATAACGCCTACCAATTCTGTGCAAGAACATAAAATTTATAAAAATATCGTTTTAATAAAAGTTTTATTCCTTTAATATCAGGCATCTTTCCCTGATAAAAGCGAGAATGAGGATAGCTGGAGTATTTCCGAAGGAGCCTTGTTGGATCCCTCTGCAGACACTGGGGAATTAGGTGACGAGGTAGACCCTCCTCGTGCCATTCGATATCGACCAGTTGAGTCTCCTCTCCACATCACGGCTGTTCCCTGTTACAATGATATGTTGATCGTGTTTGCTTCTCCTGAAGGTGAGAATTCAAATTAATTTACAAGGTCCACCTTAATTAGTCAGTTAATTGCTGTCACTTTTTAAACAGTTTTGAATTTTAACAACAATGCGTTAATTACAGTGGATCGAGCCTCATTTATCTGGACGCTTTGGTTCCTAGACAATTTTTCCGGATATGTGAAGCGTCCGGATACCTGAATTACCAGTTAAACAAGACAAAATAACGTTGAAAATTTTCGTTCCCATGAAAAATCATCCGGATATCTGGCGTCCAGATATTTGAAGGTCTACTGCAGTCAGTTACATATATGCATGGTTAGCATCAGTTGATCAAAGTTACCTAATCTCTGTCTTCTTCAGCGTAACCCAAAATTTCAGACCGCTGAAAGAATGTCTTTCTTCGTTTTCTTTTGTGATTAATCTCCCGGGATTAACAAATAACTAGTGCTAATTGTAACGGGGACCGTTACAGATGTTCCCCAAACGCTCCCCAACTCCCTTTTGGTGCCATATTCCCTGTAAGCTTCATTAAATAAGACAACCTCTATGCATCTGAGATTTTAACAACATTAACAAAGAAGTGTACAAAAATCATTTAAACTTTAGCATTGCACGCGTGCACATGTGAATGCATTTGCGTCATGACCATATCATCTTGTCTACACAATCTATATTTTTAATATACTGAATATTAAAGTATTTCATCCAAAATTATTTAAGAAAATACGGTCATTCAAGTGTATGTTTGATTTTACTCATTTCACGTGCACGTGCGTGCATACATGAGCATGGTGACCATACCTTCTTGTAGAAGTCCATTACATCTATCTATGTTCTAAATTTCACCCCGTTTGGGTGAAAACTAAGGGAGTTATAGCTGTTTAAAGTTTCAGCCAATCAGATTGCAGCACATGTACACGCACGTGTATGCATGTGCATGCTGACCATCCCTACTTGTAGAAGTCCATTATATCTATCTATGTTCCAAATCCCATCCTGTTTGGTTGAAAACCTAGGGAGTTATAGCTGTTTAAAGTTTCAGCCAATCAGATTGCAGCGCACGTGCATGCACGTGTTTTCATGATAATTGCTTTATTTCATGTTATAGGATATCCTAATGCATGGCTATGTTCAAAATTTCAAAGGATTGCGTCAAAAAACAAGAAAGATATTGAGACTTTAGTTGCAGCCAATCAGAGCGAAGTGCACGTGCATGCGCGTGAGATCTTGCTATTTTCACCATGTCGTCATGTCTATACTACTAATATATCCTCACATTATGAGTTTCAAAGCATTTCATTTAAAAATAGAACAGTTGTGGCTATATCTATTATATTGGTCATTTCACGTGTTGCACGTGCACGCTCTTGCAAGCACGTGCACGCAAAATGACTTTGATTCCGCAAATCTACATAACATGTCTACTAACTCTAAAAAGGTTTTACCTACATCGGACGAACAGTTTACAAGATCATTCCCGGACAAAAAAGTTCCAGGAAGAAGAAGAAAAATAATAATAATAATAATAAGAAACAGAGTAAAAACAATATGTTCCCCAACTTCGTTTGGGGAACATAATTATTTTGTTGAGCAACTTGACTGACGTTTTTCATACCACTTGTTAGTCCATTATTTATACACTGAATTGACGACGGATTTTTCCGTTATTTCCTGATCATGACGACGAGCACACGGCGGGTGTGACCGGTCGGCAGGGGATGCTCACTCCTCCATGGCACCTGATCCCACCTCTGTTGTTTCGGAGGTCCGTGTTTGCTCTGCTCTGATTTTGTATATTGTTTAATGGACTTTGAGATTGAATACTGTTTGTTATCTCCATATCCTTCTTGTGTCGGTCGTAGTGAATATGCTCGGTATCTTCTTTAGAACCTTTGAGACCATTGGTACATGGTATCGATAAGTCTGAATTATTTTTTTCTTGGTGTCTTGGTGTCTGTCTCTTGAGGGTTTCAGGAATGGAACATAAACCATGGAAAAACCATCTTGAAAACATTTCTTTTTCTCCTGGACATCAACCAGTCAACGTTTTGGCATGACTATGATGAGCAATAAATCCTTTACAAAAATATCAAAGTAAATTAAGGCATTATAGGGCAGAGTTTGGTCTTAAAATAAGGATAAGTTTATCGAATACTTGGAATTCGCTTTATCCTTAACAAGCCTTTAAAGTTTTACATGCACATCTAGCAGACCATTTTTTTTAATAAGAAACACTTAAATTTTTACAAACATACAAGGGCCAACTTTAGCTAACAAGGTTCTTGTAAATAGTTGATTAAATAAAAAAAAAATAAACTATTCGAAAATGTTCTTCATTTATACTTTACTTGTAAAAGTTATTCCCCGAGTCTATCTTTCAGATCCGATGCTAGACTATGTTTTTCATACCAATAATGGAATTCCTTGTCACCTTTAAAATCTTATTAACAAGTAGACATTTGGTTTACAAATTGTTTTACACGAAGGATCCCTAGTATAATTGTTAAATTCAACCCCCTAACTCCACTCCTCGGACCACAAATCGGAGATCCCGTTGGTCATTTATTGAAATTAATACTAATATGTCATGTGCAGGTAGCAGCAAAATTTTCGCAGAATTATTATGACAAACTAGCCTAGCGATCAGGTCCAGCTCAGTTGGATACATGGCATTTATATATTATACATAAACCTTGTTTCTTTTACTTTTGAACTTTAAAGCGCCAGGGAGGATGACTCTAGGGTCTTTGTCGAAGTTTTTTAAAATTCTTGACAAATGAATTTAAACAAGTCACAGAAGACCAAAGTGGTCATAGCAAGAGACACAGCAAAGTGAACAACACAGTCTATGGATCTTATTTTAAAACAAAATCTGATATGTCTCCCCTTTCTATTTCAGGACACTATGCTCTTAGGAATAAAGAAATGGGCAGCTACATGTTGAAATATTTACACGATTCCGTAATTAAGCAATACGGCGAAGGCCAACTTTTAAACAATAGAAACAACTTCCTGTATATTGTAAACGATGTCGCAGCGAAGATGTCATCCACTGATTTCTATGACAGGACATACAAAAATGTTACATGTGTTGTTCACAAACTCTCCAAAGATATAATCTTTTCAAAAGGAGAAAATATGTGACATTGTAAGCTATAATAGTTACGTTGAAGATAAAGATTCTGAGGTATATATAGATAATTGCAAGAAAGTTTAATAGTATAATATTTACATTCGCTGTGTTTTTCTACTAAGCCAACTATGAAATTGATTTTAAAACCATTTTCGTGTATACTCACGCGTAGAAATATACACGGAGAACGTGCGTTAACGTGACGTCACAATGAGGCTGCAGCAACGTTAGTAAAAACACAACGATGTAGGGCAGCGAAAAATTCAAATATTTAGCATATTTTAGTTGCTTCCGAACATGTAAAATGTAAATATAAGGAATGTTTTTCAGTTTAGTGTGAATTATTGGTGTGTGAATCACTCAGACTTGCACGTAGGCATATTTTTCATGAAGCGCTAGCGCGCTTCATGAAATATGCCTACGTGACAAGTCTGTGTGACTCACACACAAATAACTCACACAAAACTAAAAAAACATTCCTTAATTGAATGCTACAATACTTCTTATTATACCTCTACTGATTTTTCACTATATAAAAGTGTATCGATATATTTTGCTGATTTCCTGAAAATCATCGTGAATAACCGATTCCCTGCAAAACAGACTGGTTCCCTGCAAAAAAGTTCGTTTTTTATGAACTGATACACACCTATTCGGAACACTTAGCATTTTCTTTAAACTTACTACAAACTTAGAAATGTTCCGAATAAACTCATGAATATTCATTAATGAATCGAAATGCATCGCGAGTCAACTAGTCCCATATCAATAAAAAAGAACCAGTTGACTGGTAGCAAACGACAACAGAAATGGCGAGTATTGAATATAACTTTTAAAATGTCTTGTTTGTATCGGTATAATAAAACAGTTAAAGTATATCATTGAGGGAGTCAGCAAGATTCCAGTTCCCCTCGAGCAAGCCTATTTCCCTCGGCGCAAGCGCCTGGAAATAGACTTGCTCTTGGGGAACTGGAATCTTGCTGTCTCCCTCAAATGATATATATAAACTGTATATAAATATACAATAGATATATTTCCAGATCTAACCTCAAAATCTTAACATTTTAAGTAAGCAATCAATATTAACGACAATAAATTGTTTGACATCAAGATGTTTTTTGTTGCAACTGTAAGAAAACAAATGTTTTATTGATTTTTGATCTATTGTCTTCAGTGATTTTAAATCTAGTCCTCAAAATCATCTTTAGGCATATACAATGTTTTAATTAATTAATTTTATTAAACGTGAAAATGCTTATTTCATACTATTTCGACTATACAATTGCAGAGTTGCATGTTTGATTTACCAATATTCATTGTCTGGGAATTCTCACTCTCTGATCTCTGGGATCAGGTGTCATGCAGGAGTGAGAATCACCAGCTGACCAGACACATCTTCCATGTGCTCAATGTCATGATCGGCACAACGGTGAAAACAGAAAATGTTTAAACATTATGAAAAATTGCAGTCAGCATTTGACACAATGATAGAAAATATATGCCTTTAAGGTCATTGTATCGATCAAACACTTCGCAATTTTTTTTTAATTAGAAAGTCATTGTATCGATCAAACATTTGCATGATGATTATATATCAATCAAGACTGTCGATTTCCTTTTTTCAGCAACTTCTTTTACAATAGCTTGCATTATTAGGAAATCAGCCTGTAGAAGATTTTTTCGAATAAATTTTGCTTAATACGAAAACAAAAAATAAATCTGCAAACAATATGGCGCAACTTTCCATCCATGGGGATAAAAAGCAAAGTAGAATTTTTTCTATTTACTAAAATAATTTATTAACAAACTATAAATTTCTTCAGAATTCTTATTGTCAGCATTATTGTAGTATTTAATACATTTAGAATGATCAATGATAATGTTATTAAGAGCATGTTTTCAAATTTGAAAATGTAAACCATTTTTTGTAAAGGGAAACTATACATACTACTTCCACATATGATAATGTTAATGAATATAAGTATCTTGAAAGATTTAAAAACATCTCTGCTTAGCTTTATAATTATTTTTATTCGTTAAATGCTTTTGGAATGAAAAAGTGTACGTAAAACTTTTCTCTATACTGATGGTCTCATCATCATCGTTAATCTTTTCAGTGCTTCGTCCATTCAGATTAGAACGATAATAGCTCTTATACCACCATCCTCTTTTATAATGTACCGCGCAGTTAGAGCTGTAAAGATCATTGTCATGGTCTTTTGTGGTATATCTCATTCCACTATGCTGAATAAGACTGTCATCTGAAAGTATATGCCATTAAAAATCATTTAAAAACAGTTATATCTTACTGGAAAATCCAAACCAGAGTACCATCTTGGAAAAAGGGTGTTTACTTTAGAATGTGTTCGGATTGATTGTTTGTTGTTTTACCTCCCGTACGAGAATTTTCACTCCTATAGAGAGGTCATAATACTAGTATACATTTGAAGGGCTCAATTTTGACCATTACTAAGTATTGAAGGCCATTGAACAGAGATCGAGAGATCTGTATCCTTTCATCGCCTGTCGTTACATGGAACCTCGGTTTTATAGGTCTCATTTGAAGGACCTGCTACTTTTACTTCAAAATGCTAAGCTTATTGCAAAGGAACGGTTGCTATCTATTTTTATCGACGTAGGTCAGTCGCTGCCGATATTCAAACTCACGATCCGAGTTAGCGCACTGCCTACTGAGCTATCGTGAACGGTCTAGAGAGGAGAAGCTTTTAAATGTGCTTCAAAGTAAGGGATAAAATAAAAAAAAATAAACAATTTACCTATGCCACTGTGCCCAGACACACCGGGTTTGTATTTACTTTTTTCGCCACCAACAGCAAAACTGGAGTACTTGGCGAACCCTTTCTGACCATTAAATCTCTGGAGATCCACTCGTAGCTCATGCTTTCCATTCTTTGTGAGTAAATGTAAAGCATCGTTTCCTGTAGAGAAAAGATAAAAAAAAATCTAATCTTATTATTAGTCAATTGAAATGAAACGTAAATATAATGAACAGTGATCTTGATAAGGGATCAACTGAAACAATACAAATTGTGAACAGAATCAAAATGGTCCTCTGAAAACGGAAGCTGAATCAAGTGCCATCTTGTTTCCTATTAGTTTCCTATCATGATCGGATAAACGGGAAAACCGTTGGAAATTCACTAAAAATTACTATGGATGAGATAAGTGACACTCTCGTCACTTTATTTGTCTATCAATTTCTTTCTAAAAAATATCCAAATATGAAACAAATCCGAAAGAACTGTGCAGTGTGTATAACGTAAGACTGAAAATGGTGTTCCATTAAGTAAGATTTTGAACAGATTGAAAAAGGAAGACATAACTTTCGAAAGTAACGTTAACATACTAGGCATTGTCCATGAGGACTAACATAACTTCTTTAAAACCAATTCCGGAGAAGCTGTGTGTAGAATCAATATTTTAAAAAATGCATTTGGAGATGACCACAGACAAAGTTTGTATATTTACCATTACAAATCTTCTAGTTCTATTTGTATTTGAAGATGTATTTATGTGATAAAACAGTCTATAAATGATCAAGGGAATGATTGTGGTAATCTCTTGCTGACCGGTAACACCCGTCTTGTGCTCCTTATCATGATCAGGAAATAACGGAAAAATCTGTCGACAACTCAGTGTGTAAATAAAGACCTTACTAGAGTAAAGAAAAGTCACCAGTCTGCATTTAACTTAATTGGTAAATTCTCAATCCTCCATGGCACTTGATCCCACTTCTGATGTTTTGAGGACCTTGTTTGCACTGTTCCTATTTTCTATTGTTTATGGACTTCTAAGCTTGAATATTGTTTGTTGTCTCAAAATACACTAGATAAAATTGCTAACGCACCAGCAAATGAATTATATACTTTACTTATCGAAACTGGTTTATAATGTATTTGATATATACGAGGGTTGATCCAAACGATCGTTGAATTTTTTCATATTTCATTTATTTTTAAGTGGAATTGGTTGAAAATTACAAATAAAAATAGAGACACTTGATGAATACTTTAAATTAAAAAATAGTTTAAATATCTTTGATAGTAACTTTATGGCAGTTGCCATAAAAACGGTTGTTTGGAAATGCGGGAGACATTAACGCGTTTATTTTCATATTAATTCTTAATAAGTGAAATAAGAATTAAACCGCCCTATGTGGTATAAAAAAAGAAAATTACGTCATAAATTACGATTACTTGATTTTTTATAAACTTTGTGTGAAATTTTTATTGATTTTACTGGATATTTAGTGTATGAGTTAATGATTTATTGTTCATCATTAAGTTGTTTGATCCAAAAGTTCCTGGAATTTCTTTCTAAAATTTTATCGAGATTTGATGAAAGCATACAACAGGCATATTCATAATATAGAGTCATAATGCAACATGATTGGAAAATTTCACCACTTTCCAATTACCAATGAAGTTACATGAGCTTTCTGAAAATGGATAGTTGTGAACCCGCGAGAGACTTCGACGTAACGCCAAATTAGATACGTCATGTCACGTTATATAAGCAACTCACCCTCATGTCCAATTTGAATTATAATTCTACTAAATGCTGTCCTTTTCTCCATTTTTTTTTCTCAAGAAAAGCCTGGGTATCCTCTCGCACCAACTTATCTTCATTTTTCACTCATATTTCATAATACTCCCCATCTTTCCATATGATGTTCCAATCACAGTAGCAATGTCAAGAACAGAACGGCAGCCGACAAGGTCCATTAAAGCTTTCAATTTGTCTAAGGGTATATGCACTTAAAACAGAGCCTCCAAAAAAAGACCACACCTTTAATCAACGTCCACGGAAGTTCTTTTTTCTTAAGTTTCTTATGTTACTGGAAAACCTGTAACTAAATGGATTTTCCCCCAAACCTTTGCCAATGATATACGCGTTTAAGATAGAGTGATCCCGGAATTTTCACAAAACGTATGACTTGACCGAAATTTGACGTCGTCAAACAACTTAAAGATGAACAATAAATCATCAACTCATACACTAAATATCCAGAAAAATCAGTAAAAATTTCACACAAAGTTTATAAAAGATCAAGTAATCGTAATTTATGACGTAATTTTCGTTTTTTATCCAACATAGGGCGGTTTAATTCTTATTTCACTTATTAAGAATTAATATGAAAATAAAAGCGTTAATGTCTCCCCCGCATTTCCAAACAAGCGTTTTTATGGCAACTGCCATAAAGTTACTATCAAAGATATTAAAAACTTTTTTTTAATTTAAAGTATTCATCAAGTGTCTTTATTTTTATTTGTAATTTTCAACTAGTTCCACTTAAAAATAAATAAAATATGAAAAAATTCCACGAACTTTTGGATCAACCCTCGTATGTGTTTATGGCAGGTCTCTTTTCTGTGGCGATAGAAGTTATTTTGAAACGGGTCTCTGCAAGGAGGATGCTTAGCTTTTAATTTGAAAATGTAAAACAATATGCAGTGCATGACAACAAATTGTAATTACATGTATTACATTCGAAAACTTGGTATACATACATGTATGTCAATTTTGTTTAGCAGTTAGATAGAAAATAGTCAGTTATAGGATTTCCTTCAGACGCATCACATAAATAGAGAGTGTTTGGGAAGGCACACATATTGTATGTAGTAATATGTTTGGACATAAAACACATCATGTAACAAAGTTGTGTTGACAAAGTTGTAAGCTCGCACCAACATACGAATTTTGATAAAATATATTTGAGTTTCTTTCAAAATTAGAAGAGAGCACAATGTTTGCAAAGAAAGGTCCATTGCCTATCTTCGATAAAAAGTGGAAGGCTACCATTTTTAAAAAAGTGCCAGTTAAAGCTTCAGAAATTTTGCATCACTAAGTATGTCATGGAAAATATACTGGCCTTATATTGTTAAGACCACCTTTTTAAAAAATTAGCTTTTGGTTGCCTCCCTTGCGACCTACTGCCTAGAAATGGCCTAACTCAATGTTATTTTACAACTTATTACAGGATATTTTTTTTCCTTTTTATTCTATCGACAAATATGTTTAAATCTTTAGGAAAAACATTATTCACCTATAAATACGGGCCCAATAATTTTCCCTGAGTTGGGAGGACCACTGACCAAGCGTCGTTTTAAAGGTGGTCTAAATTATTTAATTACGCTGATTTTTTTTTCTTTACTCCGTAAAATTGTAGTTTTGACAACATGGGCAAATATTTTTTAAAAAAGTGTTTTTTTCAGTGTACGTTATATGTGTCAGACTTATAAACTCTTAATTTTTAACCTCGATGGTACTAATTTTTCCTTGCCTGCAATCAAAGTTTAAATAAGATTTTTTTTTTATAATATCAACGATTCTTATTTTAAAAGTGTTCGTATTATTTGAAACATTTGCAACTGTAATTTTGTACTACTTTTAAAGATTATTATGTACCTCCATGTTAAGAAGAGGTCTGGCAAAAAGCATTTTGTGCTAAAAATAGACAACGTGCTGCTATCCATGAACTAGATGAATGGTTCTTTACACTCATTTTGAAGACAACAGTACCTTGTTTTGAACTTGAAATTACCATTTAAAAGTGCAAAATAAGACATTTTCTCAACAAATGGTTGTAGAGAGAACATTAGAGCACAAGTTGCATTTTTTTAAGGCTCGTAGCTGCGCAGTTCTATGGAGCATTCCAAAAGCATTTTTCTGCAAAAGTATAGATTATATACACAACATGCATTTAATTATGCATTAATTTATTATTTATATATCTTTATCATAAGGTCGTAAAATTTGATCAAAATATTATGTATTTAAGCCATTTGAAGAAGTGTTTACATTTTGTTCCATTTGTGACCAACATTTTTTGAAAGGATAAATTTCTAATTTTTTCTATGGTTTTTTGTTCTTTATGTTCGCACTAATCACATAATCAAAAAATAAATACGACATACGCAGCATTTGATCCTAAAAGATCGTAATAAAACAGACAGTATGGAGTCTGCAGGGGTTCCCTTGGAAAGATTGGCAAAAAATTAAAACAATGAAAAGAAATATCTAAAAATATATGATAACTGTATACCAAAATATAAATCGTGGAAATTTCAGTCAGAATATTTCTTCTTTTAGCCCACCTGAGCCGAATGCTCAAGTGAGATTTTCTGATCAAAATTTGTCCGTTGTCTGTCGTTGTCGTTGTTTTGTTGTCGTTGTCGTAATTTTTTTTACATTTTCATCTTCTTCTCAAGAACCACAGGGCCAAACTTGCTACAAAGTATCCTTTGGTCAAAGGGATTCAAGTTTTTTCAAATGAAGAGCCATGCCCTCTTTCAAGGGTAGATAATTATGAATTAGTGAAAATTTAATGGACTTTTTAAAAAATCTTCTTCTCAAGAACCACTGGGCTAGAAAAGATGAAACTCATGTGGAACATCTTCTGGTAGTGTAGATTCAAATTTGTTCAAATCATGACTCCCAGTGGTAGGGTGGGACCACAATGGCCGATCAAAGTTTTACATGGAGTATATAGGAAAAGAAAAAAATCTTCTCCTCAAGAACCACAGGGCCATGAAAGATGAAACTCATATGGAATTATCTTCAGGTAGTGTAGATTCAAGTTTGTTCAAATCATGACCCCCGGGGGTAGGGTGGGGCCACAATGGCCGATCAAAGTTTCACATAGGAGTTTATAGGAAAAATGTTTTTTCTCAAGAACCACTGGGCCAGGAAAAAATGAAACTCATGTGTAATCATCTTCAGGTAGTGTAAATTCAAGTTTGTTCAAATAATGACCCCTGGGGGTAGGGCGGGGCCACAATGGCCGATGAAAGTTTTACATAGGAATATGTAGGGAAATCTTTTTAAATCTTTTTAAATCTTCTTCTCAAGTTCTTCAAAGCCATGATTAGTGATATTTATATGGATATTTATATGGAATCAACATCTTTAGTGTTGATTTTAGTTTGCTCAAATCATAAGCTACTGATCCCCCCCCCCCGGGAAAGGGTGGGGCCACAAAGGTCGATCAAAGTTTTACTTAGAAAAATAAGGGAAAATAAAAAAAAGGAAAAATTCCAAGAAAAGAAAAGCTGTGATAAGTCATATTGACATGTAAGCATCCTCATGTATTGAAGATTTAAATTTGATCAATGCATGGTCTTTAGGGTACGGAGGATAGGACACCCCCACCCCACCCTCAGTAAAGTTTTCAGTTCTGACCTGATCTGTGCTTTTTCCTAGACGATGTGCTCAGGTGAGCGATGTGGCTCCTTGGCCTCTTGTTTAAGGTTTGAATGTATTTTTTGTACAAATTTCAGTCAGTCAAGGAA
Source organism: Saccostrea glomerata (assembly GCA_003671525.1). NCBI lineage: Eukaryota > Metazoa > Mollusca > Bivalvia > Ostreida > Ostreidae > Saccostrea > Saccostrea glomerata. Next base: position 181,938 of record PRKT01000684.1, read on the forward strand.
TAATATAATATTTATGACAATTCTACCGTCAACAACACGACTTGAAAGCTTAAAAAAAGTTTTAAGTTTGATTAAATATCTGTCACCAGGAGGTAGCAATCCCAAAGCTTTAAATTAAGTTAAAAAATTAATATAAACGGAAAATTTTGAGTTTGTAGAGCCTGACATAAAAATTTTATCGAATGGATAAAAGCATTCATTATTTTTGAGTTTATAACAAACCCGTCCATACAGTTTTTGGCATGCGAGGTAAGATATTTGGATTAAACACTTTCATGTTTAATTATTGACTTTTCTCAACGTTTTATGCGCACTTCTTTCTGCCCATTTAAAGTCTGCATATCTTTGTATTCGGCGATCATGAAATCCGTTATATTTTAAAACTACATGCATGTTGTCCGTACGATTAACGTTGTTCGAGGTGGATCTATAGACATAGTTTAAAAGTACGAGGGGCTTTCAATATGTCATGTCCCTTATGGATTTCAATATAAATTAGATCAGTCGTTTCGGGATCTGGTCATCCAGGAATGAATATATCTTTTATTGAAATTGTGTCAAAATTTGGAACAAGTCCGTGTACTCTGAAACACACACTTACATTTGCAACTGACCTACCCGAATACACTGGACATCAATTATAGGTAAAACACGAAGTTTGGTATATTCTTGTTTGTTGTGACATAGGTATAGAACGGGATGAAATATATGAAGATATTGTTCGGATATATGTTGGGTCTATTATTTCAAAAAAGACAGTTTACAGATGGGTAAGCAAGTTTAAGAGTTGTAGAACACGTATTTCCGACGACAAGCATTCAGGAAGACCACCAAGAGCAGTTACCAAAAGTAATGTTTCTAAAATCCGTGATATTCTTAAGACAGATGCACGACTTACCATCAAAGAAATAGCAAGACGTGTAGGAATTTCAACAGGCAGTGTTTTCACTATTTTAAATGGCTTGGTAGTCCAATATGCAGTACTACAGTGCAGAAGTGTGACTGGAAATATGTATTCTTCAAGTATAATTCCGGGACTTTATAATTTTTTTACAAAAAGACGACCTAATACATGTTTGAGAGGAATAAAAATTCTGCATGACAATGCTCCTGCCAATAAAGCAAATGTTACTAAAGACTTTTTACAGCGTCACAAAGTTGTCAAACTTCGGCATCCTGCATATTCACCTGATCTTTCGCCTTGTGACTTTTTCTTGTTTCCAAAACTTAAAGAAGCTCTCTCTGGAAGACGTTTTCAAAAGCGGTCAGCGCTGGGATCAGCTATTTTTCCGTATTTAAGGGGTATACCACAAAATACTTTCAAAAAGTGTTTTTTGACTGGATTAAACGACTTCATCTCTTTATTAAATACGAGGGAGATTAGTTTGAGGGAATGCAATAAAAGATTTAAATTTCTATTTTGTTTTTGTTGCTGTAATATGGTTTGGACAAAAAATATTGAACACCCCTCAAAAATCGGATGGCTTAGCAAAATTATACTGATATACAAATAGTATATTCTGGTATATGTTATAATTGAATTTGATTGATTAATTGTATATTGTTTAATGTCCCTCTCGAGAATTTTTCACTCATATGGAGACGCCACCGTAAGCCGGTGAAGGGTTTCAAATTTAGACCTATACTCGGCACTCAGGGCTATTGAGCAGTGTGGTTTCTTTATTGTGCCAGCGCCTACCGTGCCACGGGACCTATGTTTTTAAGGTAACATCCGGAAGACCCGTGACTTTCACTTCTGATGCCGAGCGCTTGGCGAAGGAACAGTCACTACCTATTTTTACGTCTTAGGTTTGACGCGGCGCCGCGAACGAGAATCGAACCCGGGCCTCCCGATCACGAAGCAAACGCTCTACCACTAGGCTACTGTGAACGGTAAATAATTGAATTTGCTAAGAACTTGCCGGTGCGATTTATTCTTCCGGAAACGATTACATTGTATAATGCCTCATTTTTTACCGAGTTAATAATATCAAGATTGTTCACGGTAACTATGTGGGGAATACCTTATTATTCAATTGTTTAGTCTTACTTCTAAAGATTTTTTGTTAAAAAAAGCTTTTGTGGGGAAAAAAACAAAAGCACGTGTTTTCTTTTTGTTCTTTTAAATTAGGTTTTGGAATATGTAAAAATGCTGTTTTCTGATTGGACGGAAAAATAATACCGTTTTCACGATGTATATCTATAGCAACTTTAGTTTATCCTTCTTGATTTCCATATTTGGAAATCGTCCAGACCTGTTTAATATGGTTGAAACGTCATTCATGATTACTTTAAAAGAGACTGTTGATATACTTGTTTCATTCAATTTGTTTGACAATAGCGTGCCTCGTTTAAGAAATTTAGGATGCTCCTGTGTATTGAAATCAGAAGTTTCTGTCTAGACTGTAGCTCTACTGGTTTGTACTTATCAAAAACCATTGCACTATTTTATGTATCTTTGTGTAGTCTACTTGTGTGCCAACTTAGACCAAAACTGTAAAAGGAGTAGCGTTTTAAAGGAATTTCACAGAGAATTCTATTTTTAGTAACCATGGCAACACCGTTCATCAAAATCAAAAACCGATGCGCTATTCTATGTATCTTAGTGTAGTCTACTTGTGTGCCAAGTTATTTTGAAATCAGACCAAAACTGTAGAAGGAGTAGCGTTTTAAAGAAATTTCACAGAAAATTCTATTTTAAGTAACCGTGGCAACACCGTTCATCGAAATCAAAATCCGATGCACTATTCTATGTATCCTCGTTAAGTCTAATCGTGTGCCAAGTTATATTGAAATCAAACCAAAACTGTAGAAGGAGTAGCGTTTTTTTTAGATATTTCATTGAAAATTCTATTTTTATTAACCATTGCAACACCGTTCATCGAAATTAAAAACCGATGCACTATTCTATGTATCTCAGTGTAGTCTACTTGTGTGCCAAGTAATATTGAAATCAGACTAAAATTGTAGGAGGAGTAGCGTTTTGAAAAATTGTTTACAGACAGACGGACAGACAGACAGACGGACTGACGCCGGACGCATTACTATCGCATAAGCTCTTCTGGTCTCTGACCAGTAGAGCTAAAAAAAAACTGATAGACATTAACCCTATACATGTAATAAGAGTATATTATTATGAAAAGGGAAAGTTGAAGTCAATAGTTATAAAGCTTGACTGGTAGTTTATCATTAACGCCCTTTTTCAGTTAAATATCAAAATATGAAACAAATGTGTCAGCTTGTGTGTTACTTTTCATTTCAAGCTCACTGTGATATAGCAAGTTCCACATATGAGTGAAAGTAACGAATTGTTAATGTTGAATCTGTCGTCTAAATGTGGATTTGGAGCGCACGGCAAGTGTTTCCGTCTTTCATTTCACTTTAAAGTTACTCAGTATTTCTACTAAATTCTGCTTCATATGAAATCTAACATAGTTCTTATAACAACAGGGTGTCGTGGGAATTAAACCAAAGTCGATTTAATACTTTTGGTAACTTTTCGTGGCATCTCATTTTTAATTCTTGTATTCAATTCAATATCACATAATAAAGTAAAAAATAGTACCAAATTATGTAATTCTCAGAATCTTACAGTTCTTCAGAATTGTTTTTGTCAGAATTATTGAAGTATTATTAGATTTAGAATGATCATAGATAAATGTTAGTGATACTGTGTTTTCAAATTAGAAAATGTTAATAATGTTTTGCAAACGAAAACTTTATCTCAGTTGATTCGATACGCAAGAGCATGCTCTATATATGAAAATTTTCTCGAACGAGGTAAATTTTTAACAAGCAAGTTGATGAATATCAGCATTCTCGTTGAAAGTCATCATTTCGTAAGTTCCATGGTCGATACAAGACCTTGTCAGCAAATACAATTTATCATTAAGTCAAATACTGACGGACGTTTTTCATACTACATGTAACTGTTAGTCCATTATTTATACACTGAATTGACGATGGATTTTTTCCGTTATTTCCCGATCATGACAAGGAGCAAAGGCGGGTGTGACTGGTTAGCAGGGGATGTTCACTCATCCATGGTACCTGATTTCCACCTCTGATGTTTCAGAGGTCAATGTTTGCTCTGCTCCTATTTTGTATTGTTTTATGGACTTTGATATTGAATACTTTTCCTTACCTCCATAACCTTCATCCTCGTTTATGGATATATGTGATCTAAAAAGATTTGAAAACATATATTTGCTTTATATGTAAGTTTATTTACTCCTTGAATAAATTTCTTCTCTATACTGTTGGCCTCATCATCATTGTTGATCTTTTCAGTGCTTCATTAAACCAACCACGCCACGTATTGTATTTGGGATCCTGAATTGGCGACTGAGCATACAGTCCGTTCAGATTAGAATGATGACAGCTCTTATACCACCATCCCCCTTTATAAAGTACCGCGCAGTTAGAGCTGTAAAGATCATTGTCTTGATCTTTTGTGGTAAATCTCATTCCACTGTGATGAATGAGACTGTCACCTGAAAATATATGTCATTATAATCAATAGACGTACCGGTATCTTACTAAGAAATCCAAACCAGCAGGCATGTTCATGAAACTTCCCTAAGAAGGATATGGAAATAACGAACAGTATTCAATCTCAACGTCCATTAAACAATATACAAAATAAGAGCAGAGCAAACACGGACCTCCGAAACATCAGAGGTGGGATCAGGTGCCATGGAGGAGTGAGCATCCTCAGATCCTAAGATCAGTCCTAAGATGTGACTTAGGAAGAAAGATGGCAACATCCTAAGATCAACTTAGGACATATCATCAGATGTATCTCGATGGTAACTTAGGAACATCTTAAGTTAGGACATCCTAACTTACAATGAACACTTGATTCTAAAACATTTATAGATAAATATATAATTTTGGAGACATTTATAGCACCCCCCCCCCCTTAAAACACATAACTTTAAAAAAGGAAATCCATTTACATGGACATGTGTCCTCATTATGTTTTAATCTTAGCATTTTGTAAATTATTAAATATTTAATACCGCTTGTAAATTGCATTGAAACAAACAACTTATACTTAATTTATACTTATTTATAGTTCAAAAAATTTAACCTCTCCCTGATCTACCTCGATGCAAAAATGTTGCAAATAAGAGGCCTTTGGGTAACATTTCCTTTTTTGATTATTTGTGTAAACACCAGCTCACACAATAACAGCAGAGAAACAAGAAATTGTCGCTTGCAATGTTTAAAATCATAAGCATCACAACAAATTTAGGATGATCTTATGAGAAGTGTTTTGTCGTCCCAAAGTTGGAGAAAACTTACACAAGTTCCTAAACTTTGGAAAGCTTCGAGAAATTGACTTAAGACTAAGAGATTTCTTTTTTACCTTCATTTGACATCCAGGGCAACTGAGCAGTTAGGGATCTTTATTCAGCCAACGCCTGTCGAGACATGGGACCTCGATTTTATAGGTCTCATTCGAAGGACCCACAGCTTTTACTTCAAAGTGCCGACCGTATGGCAATGGAAGAGTTTTATCAATTTTGGTCAGCCGATATTCGAACTCACGACATTCCGATCATGGATTAAACACATTTCAAAGTGCTTTAAAGTGAGGGATAAAATGAAATATATATATATATATATAAATTACATTACCTATGCCACTGTGCCCAGACACACTGAGTTTGTATTTACTTCCTTCGTCACCAATAGCAAAACTGGAGTACTTGGCGAACCCTTTCTGACCATTAAATCTCTGGAGATCCACTCGTAGCTCATGCTTTCCATTCTTTGTGAGTAAATGTAAAGCATCGTTTCCTGTAGAGAAAATATAAGAAAATCTAATCTTATTATAAGTCAATTGAAATGAAACGTAAAGATAGCGAACAGTGATCTTGATTAGGGACCATTTGAAACAATACAAATTTCGAGAAGAATCAAAATGGTCCTCTGAAAACGGAAGCTGAATCAGAAGCCATATAAGAGTTAGCATTTCCTGTCGGTTAGTCACATCTTGTCAAAGCTGTTTGTTTCCTATCATAATCGGATAAACAGGAAAAACGTTGAAAATTTACAACAAGAATTAAATGTATATATACATAAGTCAATATTCGACTCAAATAAGGATAATATTTACAAAAACGGTTTTTTTTGTCAACACTAGAATTTACTATTGATGGGATAGGTGACATTCTCGTCACTTTATTTGTCCATCAATTTCTTTCTCCATAAATATCCAAATACGAAACAGATCCAATAAAAAAAACCTGTGCAGTGTGTGTGTTAGACGTACGATTGAAAATGATATTAATTAATAAAAAGTTGTCGATATGAAGTTTCAAGAACAGGTCTGCTACATGTGTATCACTTGGATTCAATACGTAGGTTGAGAATTCCATATAAATATCACTAATCGCAGCTTTGAAGTATTTGAAAAAAGAAGATTTTTAAACGTTTTCCTTATATATTCCTATGTAAAACTTTGATCGACCATTTTGACCCGACCCTACTCCTGGGGTCATGATTTTTTAAAAATTTGAATCTACTCTACCTAAGGATAATTTCACATGAGTTTCATCTTTCCTGTCTCAATGGTTCTTGAGAAAATTTTTCCTATATATACCTATGTAAAACTTTAATCAGCCATTTTGCTCCCCCCCCCCCCCCCCCCCCCCCCCC
>PRKT01000684.1:188611-216159 GCA_003671525.1 Saccostrea glomerata
CCCCCCCCCCCCCCCGCCCCTACCCCAAGGGGTCATGATTTGAACAAACTTGAATTTACAATACTTGAGGATAATTTTACATGAGTTTCATCTTTCCTAACCCAGTGGTTCTTGAGGAGATTTTTGAAGATTTTTCCTATTCATTTTGGCCCCTACCCTACCCTCGGGGGTCATGATTTTAACAAACTTGAATAAATACTACCTGATGATGATTCCACTTGAGTTTCATTGTTCCTGGCCAAGTTGTTCTTGAGAAAAAGATTTTAAAATATTTTTCGCATACATGTTTATTCCTATGTTGATCAGTCATTTTGGTCCCACCCTATCCTCAAGGGTAATAATTTTAACAATTTAAATCTACGCTACGTTAGAATGATTCCACATAAGTTTCATCTTTCCTAGCCCAGTGGTTCTTGAGAAGAAGATGTTTTAAAAATGACATATTTTTTTCTCTATTTTATAATTATCTCCCCTTTGAAAGGGCATTGTCCTTCATTTAAATAAACTTGAATCCCTTTTATCAAAGGATACTTTGTAGCAAGTTTGGTTGAAATTGGCCAAGTGGTTCTTGAGAAGGAAATGAAAATGTAAAAAGGTTTACGACGACAACAACAACGACAACGGACAAATTTTGATCAGAAAAGCTCACTTGAGCCTTCGGCTCAGGTGAGCTAATAAAGGGAGAAAACGAACCGTATTCAAGCTCTTAAGTACATATCCATTACTGCATAAGTAAGGGAAGTTGACTATAGAAAAGTTAAGGTTATCAAAAATAATTGCAGTAAAACATTTATCAGAGTGTACTTAATCTTATCAATGAAATTTCATTGTAATTTATATAGATTTTTTCCCCAGAGAGACATGGATGTTGCATATAGGTTGCAAGTATATGATTGAAAATGTTATTGAAATTTAAAAGCTGATCACTATAACACCGAGTTCTTTACGGATATTTTTTCCCCGTTTGTTCCACCTTGACAATAAGTAGTCAACATGTTTTACCAGATTACATGGGATGCATACTTATTCGAGGCATCTGGTCCCAACTCTGATGTTTTCAACAGGTATCTTATTCCTTTGTTTCCTATTCATACTGTTTAAATAGATTTTTAACTGATTACTGTCTCAATATTTCTTATTTTACAATGTTTGAAAGAGGTTAAATATAGATGTGATTCAAATTTTTAATTTTTTCAAAAAATCTCTCACCTATCCAATAGTTTTTGCTAGGATCCCCAAAGCCAGCTTTATATTCGTTCCAGGTTCTATAGAAATTTGTACTCCGATTCAGTCTTTTTTGAATGACCTTTTAATGAATAAAATAAAAGATAAATACATTTATAAGATTACGTTGTATTATGATAGAAGTAATGTATTTAAAGAAAAGTTAAGTCTTAATCCCTCACCGTCCATCCCCCTCCCTCTGTTGTCATGTCACAGTATACTTTCTTATCTCGTTTTCTATCCGGATAAATTGTATATACACCATCCTTTCCTTTCCGACCCGGATTTTTCTTTAGTATGGTTGCACAGTCCCTATACTTAACTTGGGTAATGAAAATAATCTTAATTGTTGCATAAGCGTTTGTGCTTATTTTGTTTAAAATTATAACGTGTGCAGTAGATATGCCGAATCGAACAATTTAATAAGCCATTATACCAATAATCGTATACCTTAGAAGAAAGAAATTAACAATTATTGTTGATATTGAATATCAATTTATTATTCCGATCTAGCATTTAAATTTCTGTGATACAAAGACCAAATACTCATATTTTAAAGACTTAATTTACCTTTCGAAATAAATTCATTAGATAATTTCGTCACTTTATATGTAGAGACGACATCCACTTTGAAGGAAACAGGATGCACAGTCTTAATATGGGATCTAGCCAGTTTCCAAAACCAGCGGGAATGCTGTAGATGTTGATGAAGTTTTGCTGCAATATTTACACAAACAAATTGCTGAGATTACATTTCAAACAAATGATTACTTTAAAATGAAGCTGCAGTATTTGAATGTTTGAGTTTAAAAAAATTTCAAAAGTGTCTGTCAATCCAATACAAGTATTCTTGTCAGTTAGAAAACATATTAGTAACTTTAAGCTAACTAAAAAAATCACTTTAGAGCTCAATCATCTCGTACAGCATTAGTCAAAGTGTGAAGCAAAGAAACGGGTCTCTTGTTTTATTTTATGCTGCACCAAATATGCCGTCTTAAGATTTTGCTTTTCTCTCACTCCCCCCCCCCCCCCAAAAAAAAACAATTGTCATCGACTTTTAATTTTTCTTCACAGCAGAAGTTATAAGCAAAGCTGTACATCTTTTACTGTTATTACTTAGAAAAGTTTAGGTATTTTCAAAATATATTACTCCATTAAGGTGAAAAAACTTTTTCATGTACGACTATCTCTTGCAAATCTTTGTAAACGTAGAATGTGTCAAGCAGATAAAGTTCTTAAATGTTGAAAAAATCAAAATAACAAACCTACCTCACATTGAATTTTTTTTTTTTTAAAATAATATGACTTATGATTTTCAATGTATAATTTATATAGGCAGAGTTTGTTTTTTTTTAATGAAAAAAAGTCTTTTTTCAAACTCATACCCCCATAGTAAAATGAAGATATCTTAGAACACTGCGACATTTAAGTCCGGACACGACAAAGTCCGGACTTTTAGGTACCCTTTCGAAAAGACCTACATTAGATTTTTTTCTATATTTTGGTGGGATTTTTTATTCTGACCTCATCATGTCAATCTGGGGTATTGATCCACACTTCAGGTGCCTGTGAAGAGATTGGGTCCAAAAGTTGAGACAATGTTTCGAGACATTCTTTTGATATGGTAATCAAGTTTGTTATAGTTATAGCAAGCGCAGCGAGGCGACGCTCGCAAAGCGAGCTCAATAGACTAACATGTAAGAACTGAGGAAATTCGTAATTTATGTTGTAGCGAAGCGAACGACAACACTGGGTAGAGATTGCAAATTTTGTTGTGAAACATTCCCAGAATTCCTTTACTACCCAATGCCCTTTGCGCGATAAAATAAATAAATAAATAATAACATAAAGCATAGAAGGCTTTCAGTTTGTAGAAATATTTCAAAGAAACAATAAAATTAATAACTCTGCCATGTTTTTCGACCAAAAGTACATCTTTAAGTTATTTTTCTCTTGATTTATCATGTATATTTATTTAAATCGTGTAGGTGTGTTCTTTTCAGCCAATCAAAAACTTTACCAGAATTTCGGTAAGCCTCGTTTTGGCGTCACAAACGATAATTAATGCGTATCTTTACCAGACCCTCTGGGTGGTCGGAGATTTACGGAGACAGCCGAGGGTCTGGTTGAACGAGACTATACCAATCGGAGTTCCTCGGATGACTCGTACCTCGCACATGGAGCGTAGCGGAGTCAGCCGAGGATTGCCGATTGTATCTTTACCAAACCCTGGCTGGTCGGAGATTTACGGAGACAGCCGATGGTCTGGTTGAACGAAACTAATAGATCTATAGTCAATCTCTCACCAGAGATCGTTTTTACGCTCCGCTCCAACACGTGTAGGCGGAGCGCGCCCTGGCCTCTGGTGAGAGATTGGATCTTTAGTTTCAACCAGACGCTCGGCTGTCTCCGTAAGCTCCGACGAGCTCCGTGACGTCGAATGACGTCACAGCTAGTCGACTTGATGTTTGAAGTAGCTAATCAAGTTTTCAAGTGTTTTTGATGGTCACAACTGCGCTCGCTTTAACGGTCACACCGTAAAACATATTAATTTTATATTACGCCTCATTTGTTCGTTGATTTTATACCCATTATGAAATTAAAAGCTAGCACTTTGAAATTAATTACCCTTTAAAGAAACGTAATCGAATAATCATTGTACAACTTACCAATAGTTTCATAACAACACAGCATTCTCGCCTCTTAATATAGAAGAGTCAATTTACCTCTGACCCGTCCTGTGACACATTTTCTGTCAGTAAACAGAGTTACATAAAGTAGGACGCTACACCTGGACTTCGTAATATCTCCCTGATTTCTGCACCGTCTCTTTTACACAACTGGAAAGATGGCAGGACGTGACAAAGCTTCAGACCAGCTCAAAGAATTCAAGAAAACCCAAACGGTAAGTAGTGTAAGGGCACCTGCACGTCTTTATTCTTATCTCCCTTGTTCTGCTATCAAAGGTGGTCGACGTGATTATTGTCGTCAATCAATAACAAGTCTTATTTTACTTCAATTAAATACGATGACAAAGTGATGCTGATTGTTTATTTTATTTTTTTTTTTAATATAGCGTCAGTAACAATTTCACATATTTATAATCACATCTATCAATTATATCAATTATATTCATCGCTACAGTCAATTTATCAGGACATTTATCGCTAGTATAGGCCTAATGCAAAATAATATAATTGCAGAAGGAGGATGTGTTGACAACAGGAACGGGGGCCCCAGTGGGTCTGAAGACGGCCACAATGACCGTGGGCCCCAGGGGACCCGTTCTTCTCCAGGACTTTGTTTTTACGGATGAAATGGCTCACTTCAATCGTGAAAGAATCCCAGAAAGAGTGGTTCATGCTAAAGGAGCAGGTAATGTAATTCCCAGTGTAACTGTGTAGTACATTTCTAAGCTAAAATTTTTAGTAATTGCATGTACAAACAGGTTATGTAATTCTTAAACTTATACATTGTTCAGTGTAAAGGGAGCACATTACATGAACATGTATGTAATAATCAGCTTAAATGTTTTTGGTAATAACATTGATTTGCATCACAGCTGTTCAGCTTTAATATTAAGATTCTTGATCAATCTTTAACAGCATTACTTCCTTTCTATTTATAGGAGCTTTTGGATACTTTGAGTGCACCCACGACATAACAAAGTACACCAAGGCCAAACCGTTTGAATTCGTCGGCAAAAAGACTCCTTTGGCTGTTAGATTCTCAACTGTTGGTGAGCCCTCATACAGCGCTTAATGCTTTCAAACAAATTAATATGAATTGCTGAGTTAGATAAAAGAATTAGAGCACCTGTTTTAATTGATACAAATGAAAAGAATTTAGGAGGGTACACAGTTTGATTTCATGATTAAGGTGGAGAGAGTGGATCAGCTGACACAGCCCGTGATCCCCGGGGTTTCGCCGTGAAGATGTACACAGAGGAAGGGAACTGGGATTTGGTTGGAAACAACACACCCATCTTCTTCATCAGAGATCCTATGCTGGTCAGTTAACAAAAAAACTATTTACTTGTACTGTGACTAAAATATAAAAGTCTGGTCAGTTAAGGCTAGCAACTAAAGTGGATTTTTGTTGCATTCTGATCTAACAAACAAAGATCACTGCAACAATTTTTTTCAAGCATATGAATTTCATTAATTTTTTTGATTAAATAGGAAATGTAGATTGTCCTTGTCATCTTTAAAGTTAAGTGTTATCATTTCCGAAGGCACATTTCAAAGTGATTTTTAATTTTCAGTTCCCAAGCTTTATCCACACACAGAAAAGGAATCCACAGACCCATCTCAAGGTCTGAGTTATCTCTCTTTGAATTCTTTTCATTTCAAGAATTGCATATTATTCTAAACTTTAAATATCTTTTGACCAAACCTATGAACATTCCACTTACAGGACCCTGACATGTTCTGGGACTTCATCACCCTAAGACCAGAAACCACTCATCAGGTGTCCTTCCTGTTTTCTGACAGAGGCACGCCAGACGGTTACAGGAGAATGAATGGATACGGAAGTCACACGTTTAAACTGGTCAACAATCAAGGCAACCCTGTCTACTGCAAATTCCACTGGAAGGTGACATGGATTCTTTTTCTAGACATAAGTCCAATCTTTACAGTCTTGTGAACAAGATTTTTTTCCCTTATAAATCCACCTCACACTTAAATATTTGATCTTGTAGTGTGATCAAGGCATTAAGAGTCTGATGGCTGATAAGGCTGCCCAACTGGCCACTGATGACCCGGATTACGCCATCCGAGACCTCTATAACCACATCAGTGAAGGAGATTTCCCCTCATGGACCCTCAAAATCCAGGTCATGACCTTCGAGGAGGCAGAAAAATTCAGATACAATCCATTTGACCTTACCAAGGTACACTTTGCCACTATTCATAGAAATTTTTCTCATTGCCATTGTAAAGCAGGAATGTTTTATCAGCTGATTGCACCAACTTTACTGTATTTGACTTTTATATGTTTTGTTTAGATTTGGCCACAAGGAGAATTCCCCTTGATTCCAGTGGGAAGAATGGTTTTGAACAGAAATCCCAAGAACTACTTCGCTGAGGTGGAACAGATTGCCTTTTCACCTGCTCACATGATTCCTGGGATAGAGGCCAGTCCCGACAAAATGTTACAGGTGTGTACTAACCAAGGCTCAACAACTACTTTGAGGGAGGTTACTTTAAAAAGCTTTCAAGACCATGAATAACTGGTGCTCTTAGATGATTACAGCTGTAACATAATTTTATAAATAATGTTTTATTCATACAATTGAAGGTAAGGAATAATTCTTATTTTTATATGATGTATGTAGGGTCGACTATTCTCCTACTCTGACACACACAGACATCGTCTGGGCAGTAATTACCTCCAGCTACCCGTCAACTGTCCATTTAACGCTCGGACCAAGAATTACCAGAGGGACGGGCCACAGTGTGTAGACGACAATCAAGGTAAGCCACAGAACACTACAAGAGTTTGCGGAGGGATGGGCCACATTAAGTTGAAAATAAACAAGATTAAATGGTCACAGAAAACTGCAAAAATCTACGCTTTGAAAATCATTTTGATTTAAGGCTTGCAATATGTATGGAAATATGAAATGTGTGTTACTCTTTTCATATAAGTGACAAAATAATAATAACAATAGTTTCAGTGCCATTGTTCTCTTATTCCAACATGCTTTTGTCCATATCTGTGTAAATTTATTTAAGTAGGCTCTTTTATTTATATTTCATATGTAATTATGTACAGATTTGAAATCAAATGAATGTGTTGCAAACTTAAAATTCCATTACAGTACATGTAACATAATAAGCCAAAACTCATGATTCATATTTCATATCTATCCCCTGTAGGTGGAGCACCAAACTACTTCCCTAACAGTTTCTCTGGGCCCCAGGATAATCCCTCTGCCTTAGAGAGTGAGTTCTCCCTCAATGGTGACGTCAAACGTTACAACACAGCAGACGAAGACAACTTCTCCCAAGTCGGGGTCTTCTGGAGAAAGGTCAGCCATTAAACCATTACACTGAACTCATCATACCACTAAACCATCCATACCACTAAACCATCCATACCACTAAACCATCCATACCACTAAACCATCCATACCACAACAATAAACCACAACATACAACAACACTAAACCATGACATACAAAAACGCCAAACCATACCACACCACTTAACTACACCATATCACATCACCTAAAACACCCTATAACACATTAAACCACCACATACAACAACACAAAACCATACCACACCACTTATCCACACCTTATAAAACCCCCTAGCATAGGGGTAGCATATGAAGCTACAACACTAAACCATATCCAATGGCACCAATAGACCACACCATATGACACCTCTAAACCACAATACTGAACCACCATATCACAACACACACACACACACATAACCACTACAGTAGATTTGGAACCGGAAACCCCTGGCTAGCCAAGATGACACATAACAGACACGACAAAATATGCCATGGTTCTCTCATCATAAACTTAACAATTTCTGTTCTTGACATGTATTTATATTGATTGTTTGATTGATTTGCTTTCTTGAATCTGATTTTATAGGTTCTGAAGCCCTCAGAGAGACAGAGGCTAGTAGAAAACATCGCTAATCACGCAATCAATGCCTCCGAATTCCTGCAGAAGAGAGTGGTCAAGAATTTCAGCCAGGCGGATCCTGAGTATGGACGTGGAATCCAGGAGGTTCTGGACAAGCTCAAGGCTCAGATGAAATCAAAGGTCTGTCTCACCAGCTAAGGCCATATAAAATTGAAATCTTGGTTCTCAGGCCCGCGCGCATCCGTTTTGAGGTAGCCGCATTGCCGATTTTATTGTATTTTTGATAAAATAAAAAGTTGGTATTGCGGAGACCAATCCGGGAAAAAATTACCGACCTCATTTGTTTCTTAGTTTAGTATTCAAATATCACTTCCGGTAGCCATTTTACAATGAGATTTTGACTACTTCGTTTGAAAATACATTCGAGGACATTACCTACGATGTTTACACGCTATTAAGCAATGGATAAAGCAGAAATTTTGACCAGAAATGGAAAGTATATATGTGATTAAAAAAATTATCTTTATATTAAAGAAAATTCGGAAATTAAAATAAAAAAAAAAATCCCTCATCTACTTTATTGCCAATAAAATGAAAAATAAAATGCCGCCCTCCCGCATCTGTTTTGGAGAAAATTTGCCTGAGAACCAGGGAATTAAATTTAGATAGCCTAATCACAAACTAATGAAATAGTCATGTTACACCTGTCTGATCTCCTACAATATCACATCTTAATAATAGTCACAAGACACTTAACACTTACAGTTCCATAACTATTCTCAGTGTGTAATCAAATTAATAACTTATCAAAATAAACAATAATTACTGTAAACCAACTTTTATTTGTGTTCGAGAATTTTTTTTTCGTGAGGTTCATGAGAGCCAACTTTTATTTGTGTTCGAGAATTTTTTTTTCGTGAGGTTCATGAGAGCCTCGTCAATGCTAATATTTCTCGCCGTGAACTGGTACCTAGAGTCTCTGTGTCTATTGAAATCAGCTTCTAAAAGACTTGATCACGAAAATTAATTGTCACAATCTTGTTATCCCCTTGTAAATTGGAAAATAAAGACATCTTGAATAAAACTTTGTTTCCAGTATATACCTTAAATTACATAACCAACATCTGCAATACTTAAAAATTATGTATATTCCATCTGTAAGATAGTAACATTTATATATTCTTACAATTATCTAACCCATTATGTATAATTATCACATATCTACAATACCTAGATTACTTAACTGTACTATAGTCACCAGTCACATACAGTTGAATTTTGGTATCTTAAGCACTGGTATCTCAACTAATAGGGATTGGTTGAAGCGCATTGGAAGTCCCAGTTTCCTTGTCTTTATGTTTTTATGAGTTACAGTATATTTATATCTGGGGTTCTATTGTATTCACATGTCATCGCCCATTTGTAAAATAGTCATATATGGCTACAAAGTTGTCACCCATCACTTAATAAACATTGTGATAAACCTTATAAAAGTGTCACTGGCTTTCAATGCACCAAGAGTTTTTTTAATATACTTTTTTTCATTACCCTACAGAGTGGAGTACTTGCCCAGCTGTAACCTGTGACAGACTGACAGTGATATAGGGCTGACTAATCTGTGACAAAGTGATAATCCGGCTAGTATTGATCCTGATTTTACAGAATCATTCCTGATGATAGTGCTTTAATACATGATGAATCAGTATTTACATTTGATGAAATGTTTCTGAAATGTTTATAATTAATTGTCCAGGTATTTCCTATGTTTGTGGTTTTTCTATGTTTTCAATCATTTATAAGAAAGACATTTTAATCCTCAACATGTGTTTTGGTGTAATATTCAATCAGTGCTCTACTAATGGTAACATGAAGTCGGTTTGATATGTCATATATGTACATGTACCAATATATGGTACACAATGAATTTAGATTATAATGTATTCATATAATGATAGTGTTAAAAAATATTTCTAATTTGAATTAGCATTACTATTTTTTACCAGGACCTCACGGTTCTTCCTGATGTAGATTTCGTATTATAACTCATTTTCCTGTTTAGGTTGACGAACATAATAATGTTGATAATGACAATGTGATATTTATTATGTAATGTATACATAGATATTTTTTGACTCTATGCCAGATTAAATTAAAGATCCATTAGTGTTAACTATCATCTTTTGATTGTGTTCTTTGAAATATGTCAAAAGTGATTCTTAATAAAAATGAAATTATAAATATTTTTCAAAGCTTACAGCTTTTTACTCTGCAAACCTTGGGAGAATATAAGGAAGTGGATGTCAAAGAATAGACAATATATACATTATTAGCATTTTATGGTCACCTTAAAAACCCTTTGGACATTTGCTTGCATTACTGAAGGAATTCTAACTAATTTTTGCAGCATCTTGGGGAACAAAACTGTAAATTTCTTGATTTTTTTCAATAATTTAATAAATTCTTTTAAGATAAAAATATCAAAAGTCATAACTTCGTTTATTGTAAAAAATATTTACAATTTTTGAATTTAATTTGTGAGACTTTAAGACATATTTCACAATTCTGTAGATAAGGATAAAACTCAACTCCGCACAACCTTTTCCCTATTATTTCATAAAGCATGTAGCATAAATGATGGTCTCATGAATTCAAGTCTTGAAATTTGAAATGAATATTAAAATTACCACATGCGCACAACCCTATATATTTACATTTCCAATAAATTTGCCCTATGATTCTTTACAAAATAAAATACAGTTCATCTTCTCATGAACTACATTACATATGCACCACGAAGAAGAATGAATATCTCCATTGTTACGTCACAATACCGCACTTGACGTCAAAAATAAAGTGCACACTGTTTTGCTTTAAAAATGACAGTTGAATGGCGTAAATTTATGGCAAGTCATCAGAAACATAATGTAAATATAAGAAATGAATTTAATTTTTGAAGATTCATGAGGTATATGAACTACAACACTTCACTCTTCTTAATAGACGTCATGGGATGGTTAGGACAGTATCTTAAGGTAGTCTGCGTCGGAGAGACATGGCGTCGGTGCCGGACGGCGAGAACACGGTCTGCACGACACAGTTTCGATGTTTACGGGTATGGAGAATGTCTTGCCGACATTTGTCTTATTCCGGTCCAGAAGTTTCAGTACACCCGTGTTGGCACGTCTTCTGGGTCCAACTGGACCAACTGGGTCCAACGACACTGATTTACAACAGTACTTAAGGTGAGAACCTTTTGGAGTTTTGTACTTTTCAATGAAAACCGTGTGTTTTTTCTCGAGTTTCCTCACATATTCTATGAGTTTTTTGTCGATGAGAATTTTTGGCGGGTCACTGTCGTAATCGGAACTTTCCGTGTCGTCATAATCGCTGTCTGCGTCACTGGTTGGTTCAGATTCGGGACTGAGAGCGGCCTCACCAAACGAGCAGGTATTGCACAAATCAGGGTCAATATAGCTGATTCTCTCCATTCCATCAGAGCTGCATGGACTCGAAAACCTCTGACGCCCACATGGAGGAGGGGCGCCACCGGATGTCTTCGATTTTTGAGATGATTTGCATCGTCTGCTCCGACGGACAGGTCTTGAATATTTGTTAGTCTTAGAACTGATAGAACGAACAACACCATGGTGACCTAACGCGTAGTCATAATCTGTGTTGATCAGTTCGCTGCGTCTGAAAACAGAGTAAAACATGTAAAAATATCTTAAAAGTTAATGGTATTTAATTATTGCTCGAAAGAGTTTATTTATAATATCTTGAAATTCTAACATCAGATTAAAATTTAAAATGCATAGTTGCGCTACGAATTCTTTGTGTAGAATGTGAAAAATGTGATGATAACGAACATTGATCAAATAAAATCTACAAAAAATACAAAATTGTTAATCAGATATTAAAACACGGACCCTTCCAACAACTTTTAAAGTACCCAATGATACTATATACTGCGAATTTTTGTTGAACTTTTGTCTTGTGGTCCTGGAATGGAAGTTTTTACCATTGAGCAGTGAGGGATCTTTTTCGTGCCAGCACATACTCCGACAGGGGACCTCGGTTTATACGTTTTCATCCAAAAGACCTTTCTCTTAGACATCCCACAGTGGGATTCGAACCCGCGACGTAAGAACACAACTTTGGAAGCTTCTTTAAAGTGTGACATCAACATGATCAACCCATGCATATACAAGATTATCTGATATTTTAAAACTTTTCCAAGATTTGACGGGGCAAAAGTTTTGACAATATACCTTTTTTCAAATCGTCTTTGGAATGGATCATCAATGGTCCTTTTTGCCTTCTCGTTGCCATAGATTGCTGTCCCACGCGGTGTTTGGGTACTCTTATGGACGTTGAAAAGTCCGAAGCGTCTTTTTTGTTCTATAAAACATTAAACCAAACAATAATTCTCGCGTGCCTGTCTGTTTATGTATTTTAGTTTTATCATTTATTTATGAATTATTTTTTTCTTCATTCCTCTGGGAATATGGGATAGTTTCGCTGAGAGACTTTTGAAGAATTTTTGTCCCATATTATCAATACCTATAGTGAGTGCATTACTTTTTAAATCTCCAGATGATAGATAATTGCTTTCTGATATTACCACTACTCACATCAAGTGTGACCGGTCAACGGGGATGCTTCCTCCTCTTAGGTACCTAATCCCACCTTTAGAATATCCAGGAGTCTGTATTTGATGCCCGATATACATAATTGTATTATTTGAAAAAATATTTCTTTCAATTGATAAATGTTCATCTTCACCTTTTATGTAAAATGTATAATAAACGGAGGGATAAAAAGTAGGTCTGTAGATCTTTTGTTACTCCTCACTACGATTTTGACAGTAGTAAAGGAAAAACTTCAAGAGTACTGTGCAACAATATATTCATGAAGTGCTGTGAATCAGATGTGGATACTCTAAAATTCTAAAGAACTTTTGGACAATTTGAAATCACAAGATTTTACCAAAATCAAAAGCTTAAAAATTTAGGACTTTTCAACTTTATTCCCCACGATTAATTAAAGTCCAGGCTTTTTGATATCACTGACAGCTGCTTCGTCAATAAAAATGGAACTCTTAAATTTACTTACCTACCCACTGGTCATTTGCAAAATAATTTTGTTAAAACACATTCTGATTGCACACACAAGTACTCTGAAGTTGACATCAAAGAGATGCTTGAGTTTATGATTGACAATATCTATGTGGTTTTTGGAGACAATGTCTTCCAACAATCTATTTGAATTCAAATGGGTACCAATTGCGCTTCGTTGTTAACTGACCTATTTTTGTATTCATATATGAAGCAGAATCTGTGCAAAATCTTAAAATGCGTGAAAAGAAGAAAACACTTGCTGTGGCCTTCAACTCAACATTCAGATATACCGAGGACGTATTGTTAATTAACAATGGTTATTTCCATTCTTACGTCGATGCGGTATATTCTGGTGAGCTTTAGATAAAAGATACCACAGAGTCTGACATATCTGTTTCATACTTGGATATTTTACTTGAAAAATACGTTAATGGTAATCTAACAACCAAGATCTATGATAAACGTGATGATTTTAACTTTTCAACCGTCAACTTATGCAGCAATATACCATCATCGACTGCATACGGAGTGTATAGATCTCAGTTGATTCGATACGCAATCGCATGCTCTACGTACAAACAATTTCTAAAACGAGGTAAATTATTGACAAGCAAGTTGATGAAACAAAAATATCAGCAGTCTCGTTAAAAGTCATCATTTCGTAATTTCTATGGTCGATAGAATGACTTTGTTAGCAAATATAATTTATCATTGAGTCAAATGCTGACTGACGTTTTTCCTACCAATTGTTTGTTCATTATTTATACATTGAATTGACGGCGGATTTTCCGTTATTTCCCGATCATGACAAGGAGCACATGGCGGGTGTGACCGGTCAGCAGGGGATGCTCACTCCTCCGTGGCACCTGATCCCACCTCTGATGTTTAAGAGGTCCGTGTTTGCTCTGCCCCTATTTTGTATTGTTTTATGGACTTTGAGATTGAATACTGTTCGTTATCTTCATATCCTTCATTCACATAAGTATGCTAACCATAGGTCAGTATCTCCTCACGTCGCCCGTAAATCTCACATCCCGAGATGCTCTCTTCTTCTGGCGGAAGTTCAGCTGCTGCTTGATGACTATAGAGCCTATTTTCTCGGGATATCGTCTGCATGCTGTATCTCATGCTACTTCTAAGTATTCCTCCGCGCTTCCTTTAATAACGAGAAAAAACATGTTTATGCTGGCAATCAGTTAAAACTAATTATTATTAATACACAGATTAAAAAATGCACGTACAACTGCAATTATAAAATACATTTGCTTATAGCTCTTTCTAGAAGCTCTCTTTAAAAAAATATTTGAAAAACTGCTTATGTTGTTATGTAAACTTCTATGGATTTGATAAATATTAGCTTTCTAAACCAACTTTTATTCGCATGTGAGAAATTTTCGCGAAGTTCGCGAGAGCCATGTCATTGCGAATATTTCTCGCCGCGAACTGGTCCTTAAACTCTCTGTTTCTATTAACAACAGATCCGAAAAAGACTTGATCGCGAAAATTTATTGCGCGAACTACTTTGCAATTTAACCGTTGAATCGCGAAATAAAGCCGTTGCGAATAAAAGTTGGTTTACAGTAATCTAAGTATAGGTGTATTGGATAGCTTAATAGCGTACAACACTAATGAACTGATTGTCTTAAAAGTCTTCACTTTAAATATCCGGAGAAAAAACATTTTAACACTGTGATGAGAGACTTAGGAATTTTTTTTTAAGATTCTGAATGCATTTGATATGCTGACCTTTTTCGCTTCCGAAAGCGAATCAAAAATAACACCATGACCAATACAAGGAAGAGACATCCGACTGCCGCTGTAATCAGAACCATAGAAACACCAAGTCAAGCTTAAGATTGTAAAATTGTACGTTTATCTTTATTAATTTTTGTTATAGGGAAAACATTCACGAAGAAATTTAAAGATGTTGTACCAGGTAAATAAAACTGCCTATGGCTAGCAGGTCTAAAACATGAAGAAGAATAAATTAATTGATTTCAATATAAAGACGCATTGTTTGACCTATCTGCTTAATATTTTGCTATATTACTATGTAGAAATACACTGGAAATCAGGTGACTTAACTTTATGACGAGCTTTTCTATCGTCTCCTTGCCTTGTCTATATACATGTACATGTATATTGTAAAAATATACTTTATAATCTCATGCATCTTCTATGAGTATGTATTCGTCCTGTGTCACAGTAGATTTTGGAACGATAAAGAACCCTATAACTGCCCTATGGCCCTGGCGAAATGTTGAATATAAGTTTATAAATGTGTAGCTATTCATTAGCATACGGTGTCGTCTCTTTATTGTATGAGTGAAAAATTCTCGCATGGAACTTTAAACAACATTCAAAATAAATTGATGGGGTTTTCCGTTTATCCGATGTATAGGGTTGAAAATGAATTGAATGTATATTATCAATTTCAGTTAAGTGTGCAGTTTTGCATTACGTCACAACCCATGATGACAGCTGCAATCAAGGTAACACCAGTACACGCCTGCTAGCCGCAAGATTTACGACTCGAAGTTTCTTCTTATCCCTGATTTGTTGTTCGAATTCGTGCAACAGACTATTTTCGTGCCAATGTTGATAATATGAGTTGACCAATCACACAGAGGGGGATTGAATTGTTTACGCTGCATGCATCTGTCGAAAAAGATCGTGACGTAATGCAAAAGGGCACACTTAACTGAAATTAATAATATCCTGACCTATAGCAACCACTGTTTTAGGGCGTACTATGACTTATATTCATCTAAAACTAGCCCTAAGAATTTGGAATATATATTGCAGTTCTTAAAATGTTTACCTAATATCTGATACCGACATAGGCAAATACCATCACCATCTTTGGCCATCACTTTGGTCTTTGCTGCCGACCTGAGATGTGTATACGATTCGCAACGGACGATTTCTAGTTGGAACGAGTACAGCCTTCAGCTATCTTTAACGTCTTCATGTCAGTTTTAAGGGAAAATAAAAACAAACATTTTCAATTAGTATTGAATGCTTTTATTATATACTCATAAATAACACTCATTCTTTTGCAGAATGCTTAATAATTTGGCCATTACCATATGGATACTGCGCTATGGTGTGGTATTAATTTGTCGGTCCAGATTAGCTGCAATAACCCAGATAGCAAGACTACATCGGGCCAACGTTGGTTGATGGTTGGTAGGTTGGTATAGTGTTGGTGTTGGGCTGTTAATGTTGGTCCAACATTGGCCCAACAAATGATATGTTGGCATGAAAGCCGGTCCGTCGGTGCTGATTATGTGATGCTGGGCCAATGTTGGCCCATTGTATTAAATGTTGGCATGAAATGTGGCCACTATATATTGGGAATTCGATGTTGGCCCACCGTAGGTCCGACCGAGTAGACGTTGGCATAAATAAAGACCATTGCGTGTTGGGATGTATAATGTTGGCCCATCTTAGGGCCAACCAAGTAATGTTGACATGAAACATGGCCAATGTGTGTTGGGCATGTAATTATCGGTCCAATGTTGGCCCAATGTAGTTAATGTTGGCATGAAATGTGGCCACTGTATAATGGGAATTCGACGTTGGCCCAGCGTAGGTCCGACCGAGTAGATATTGGCATAAATTAAAACCATTGCGACTGGAGATCCATAATGTTGCCGAACATAGCATCAACCAAGTAATGGCGACATGAAACATGGCCAATGTGTGTTGGGCATGTAATCATCTGTCCAATGTTGGCAAAATGAAGTAAATTTTGATTATAATCAGGCATTGATTGGGCTTTGAACGTTGGCCCAGCGTTGGCCCAACAATGTGAAAATAGGGGAAAAAAACAAATAGGTACATGTAGGTGATATGTTCATTACGCACATTTTTTTTAAATTTGTATATTTCAGAACCACCTATTTTAAGCTTCTTTAAATAGAGACAGCTCAATTTCATTAAAAAGTTATGTAAGGATGAATTAATCTTAATAACTCATGCATTTATTATAAATCTAAAAAACGAAATATTATTCCAAAACCTTATTTATGAAAATCATTTGATGTACTTTTGATGATTCTTATATGTTATTATTATTCAAGACCATTGCAAATATATTATATATGTAGAAGTTTTATTCTGCACATAATAATATTTTGGAGATTCTATATTTAGCACCATGAAACTTAAAGTGTTGAATTATAGAGCTTCAGATAATTAGGTCAGTGTTGAAATCCACTTGCACAGCGGGTGACTGGCCGGTTTCCTAGGAAACGGGCATCCTAATTAGTTCTGTTTGGTAAATTAGGAGTGGTCACAATTCATCACTTGCAACATTTGAACAAAGCATATAGGTGTACTTCTATGTCTGCTTTGAAACGCGAGAAAGAGAAAACGGATTGTTTAGCTCTTGAAATGTAAGTATAGATGTTTTATGTGTTATTGATGGAAGTTTATGTTTTTGAAAGTATTAACTTGGGCATAATTTGTAACATTGAACAAGTTTTACAAAAGTTACACTTTCCAAAGTTTTCATATAGTTTATTAGTAATCTAGTTAATTATTACTTATTTGAGTACTAAGAGAAATCATTTTTGAATTGATTAAACTAATATATAATTTTGTATCGTTTATAGCAACTGGTGGAGAGAAAACCCTTTCTGTTACAAGACCATTGATGTATGGAATTTACTGGACATGCAGTGAGTGATTTAACTGTGTGGAGGACATGGATTTTATAGACAAAGAAACAATAACATGAACAAGGGAAAAAAAGGAGTGAATGATTCCAAAGTTGCACATATTTGAACACCGGATCCCATTTAACAGTGGTTGTAAAAGTAGTGATATATTGGATAGACTTTGAACCACCTTCCTGTTACATGTATTGGTTTCATTATACAGGAGTGACAAAAACAACATTTATTTGAAGAACTAGTTAATTATCCATGCAGGATTTAATAAATTAAATGTGATTTACTCTTATTATGGAAATAAAAAATGTCACAGAACTGGAATTCATATTGTGTAACTTATTAAAAAATAAGTGAATCGTAAATAATTTGCCAAATACGGCCAACGTTTGTCCAACATAAATAACATTGAACCAACATTGGGCCAACAAGAAGTTATACGTTGGGCCACTGTTGGACCAATGTCAGATTACCAACCTTTAAATGTTGGCCCAACGTCGAGCCAACTTGTTGGTCGAACGGTGGGCCGATGAGCAAGATGATGTTGGGCCAACAAATAAAACTGACAGAGGGCCAACGTAATTTTAACCGTTGGGTTGACATTGGCCCAACGTAAGCTTGCTATCTGGGAATGTAACCCCTTCCGATAATTCTGTTCATAGGTGTTTTCCTTTTTTTAAAAAAAGAATACAATCAAAAGTATGAGAATTAAACAAAATTTAAAAAAAAAATGCATGCTTTTTAAGGTTATTTAATCTCGAAAGTCATGAAATACAAAAGAAAAACTTACCACATGAAGAAACCTGACATTCTTTTCCTTGAACGTTCGCGTTCATGCCTATCATAGTGCACATGAGGAAGAATTAATAAAACCCGGGAATTTAACCCATGAAAACGGAAATTGTCGCTAATATGATGGTGAAATCGTGACCTCTTCTTGAAATGTTCAACAGGCAAATTATAGATACTCTCGGAATATTATTTTACGGTGAATAGAGAGCATGAACCACTGTTGCAGAGTCTGGGCCCTGGTGAATATGCTTATCTAATATGTTCCATGTATGTTCACTGGGGTGTAACCATGACAATTTTAAAAGCCAAGGATAAACCAGATAACTGGTGCTGGTTATGTTGCAATTTGAATATATGAAAGCGCTTTCACGAGGACCTATGTCGAATGTAGAAATACCAGGCTTCAAGAAACTATAGTCCAAATACTGTAGATTGTCAAATAATTACGATGATTTTAATTTCGCTATGTTCGCAATTTATCTTTTTTTCCGCGAAATTAAACCCATCGTGAATGCTATTATTAGTTTTACGAACGTTTAAATGCTTATACGAAAATTTGAATTAATTTTTTGCAGCGTGAATTTAAACCCAACTGGAACTTTTTGAAAGATCTTGAAATTTTAACACCGTGACATTAAAACGATTAACAGTATATGATTTCTTTTCACGTTTAACATGTTCAAGCAAAAAAAAAATCACTTTAGAGTAAACATCAATTCAATCTCTATATTTACTGTTAAAACTGGGGGACATTAGTTGTAAAGCTAGTGATAAGTATGTGTTTTTGATACATTGAATTTTGATAGTATAATCTGAAGATTGAATCAGTACTGTCATGGTTTTGATGACAGCGGCAGTCGGATGTCGCTTCCTTGTACTCACCATGGTGTTAGTTTTGATACGCTTTCGAATTTGGAAGCGGAAATAATGAGTTTATCGAATTCATGCAGAAACCTAAAAAGCCCCTTTAGGTCCATTATCACAGCGTGAAATCACTTCAAATCAGTCTCTTCTCCAGCACAGTATTACAGTAAAACTAGGATATCTTCATGTTTACATGTATTCTTATCACATGTCAGTTTTGAAAATTTTTAATATCCCGAAGAACCAAAATGATATGAACTACCATATATACCATGTGAATCAGATGTGGATACTCAATATTTCAAAAAAATTTTTGGACAATTTCAAATCACAAGATTTTACCAAAATCGACAGCTTAAAAACTTACGACTTTTCAACTTTATACACAATCATTCCATACGACAAATTAATGTTCAGGCTTTTTGGACATCATTGATAGCTGCTTCGTCGATGAAAATGGAACTCGTAAATTTACTTACTGGTCAATAGCCATTTGCAAAATTATTTTGTTAAAACACATTCTGATTACACACACAAGTACTCTGAAGTTGACATAAAAAAGATGCTTGAGTTTCTGATTGACAATATCCATGTTGTATTTGGTGACCAGGTCTTCCAACAATCTATTGGGATTCCATGGGTACCAATTGCGCTCCGTTATTAGTTCCGTTATATTAGCAGTCCTTTTTTTGTATTCATATGAAGCAGAATTTTGTGCATGCGCGAAAAGAAGAAAACATTTGCTGTGGCCTTCAATTCAACATTAAGATATATGTATATCGACGACGTATTGTCAATGGTAATATCCATGCCTATGTCGATACGATATATCATGGGGAGCTTGAGATCAAAAACACCACAAAGTCTGACACATTTGCTTCGTACTTGGATATTTTACTTAAAAAAAGGTAATGATAATTAACAACCAAGCTCTATTATAAAGCTCTATGATAAATGTTCTATCGACCACTTCCCTTACTTATGCAGCAATATACGTTCATCACCTGCATACGGTGTTTATAAATCTCAGTTGATTCGATAGAGTATACTCCACGTATGAACAGTTTCTAAAACGAGGTAAGTTATTGACAGACAAGTTGATGAAACAAGAATATCAGCAGTCTCGTTTAAAGTCATCATTTAGTAAGTTCTTTGGTCGATACAATGAACTTGTTAGGAAATACAATTTATCATTGAGTCAAATGCTGCTGATGTTTTTCAAACTGTTTGTTAGTCCATTATTTATACACTGAATTGACGACAGATTTTTGCGTAATTTCCCGATCATGACAAGGAGCACACAGCGGGTGTAACCGATCGGCAAGGGATTCTCACTCCTCCATGGTACCTGATCCCACCTCTGGTGTTAAAGAAGTCAAACTTTGCTCTGCTCCTGTTTTGTATTGTTTTATGGTCTTTGCTATTGAATACTGACCGTTATCGCCGTATCCTTCATTTATTCTTAAGTGATTTAATAATGAAGCGCATTTACCACATATTACCCATTTTAACTATCTTGGTATTCGGCTGACCATTGGAAGCTCAGCAAAGTGATCATGTCTACTAATTAAATGGATCTCTTTGCTAAGAGAGTCCATCAAATATCAAAGTGATGGAAAAGAAATATTTTGAAAACATACATTTGAACTAGTTTCTAGAATCCATATTTCAGTATTTTAATGCAAGGCCACAAAAAGCTCCTCGTACATATAAGCAAAACACATTTAATTTTGTCTTCCTTTTTTTTAAAGACTTTAGTTCTCGGATATTACATCGAATCTTGTAACAGTGAGACGTGCGCTGTGGCAACGCACTTTGAAAAAATTACGCACTTTGAAAAAAATTTTCAAAGTGCGTTAAAATTGGGACAAACTCAACGCACTTTGAAAAAATTTTTCAAAGTGCGTTAAATTTTGCAAAAAAATTTTCAAAGTGCGTTAAGAGTCTACATCAATATATTTTACCATGGTGACACTTAACGCACTTTGAAAAAAAAAATCATATTTTAGTCATGGAAAGGTTTTATTTTGTTATTTATCTTTCAAAAAACTGAGCCTAACCCTGACCTCAAAAATGAATTGATTTTACTCCCGTAGAAAAGAGGAGAAGACGGGTATAAGATCCCTAAGTCCAAATCTTTATCTTTCCAATGCATAGGTGTCGGTAACAAACGGGGGAGGGGATCAATAAACCTAATCTAAAGGGTACGCTGCATTTTCAATGCTTATACGATGTACATTTGTATATATCTTTCCAAAATAAGTGGGGGCTTAGCCCAACTTCCCCTTTCCTGGCCCTTCGCCCAGTCTCGATGTCTATGCTATACTCAAAGCAATCATATAATTATGTATTTACCTAACTGGTATGACGTTGAAAACTTTCAATAATAAATTAGTTAATTAAAATAGATGAAAACTACACATTTCAAGTACAGGAAAACGTATGAGAGAGAAAGAATTTTCATAGTTTTGAACAACCAAATTTGCCTCTTTTTATTATGATAAATGCTAATTTGCTTGAAGCTGTCCTCTGTTAGTGCCCCCTATACACCTTGACATCTACTTATCAAAGACTAGAATAAAAAAAAAAGAAGAAACGAATTACTGAACTTAAACTATCGTCACTCTTTTTTTCAAGACCCTTTAATATTCCCTTTTATTTTATCAAAACCTTAAATATTTAAAACGTCCATATCTCAGGTCTTACATTGACTTTATCATAAAAAAGTTATCAAACCAGGATCTACGGAAGCCCAATAGTGCAAACCAAAAATAAATAAAAAAAACGAAATTAATACATAAAGAGAAACGAAATTAATATATAAAGAAAAACGAAATTATTAAATAAACGGAAACGAAATTATTAAAAAAAGAAAAACGAAATTAATACATAAAGAAAAACGAAATTATTAAATAAAGAAAAACGAAATTATTAAATAAATCATTTCTTTTTCCTTTATTTAATAATTTCGTTTATCTTTATATATTAATTTCGTTTTTCATTATATATTAATTTCGTTTTTCTTTATATATTAATTTCGTTTCTCTTTATTTAATAACTTCGTTTTTCTTTATTTAATAATTTCGTTTTTCTTTATATATTAATTTCGTTTTCCTTTATTTAATAATTTCGTTTTTCTTTATATATTAATTTCGTTTTTCTTTATTTAATAATTTCGTTTCTCTTTATTTAATATTTTCGTTTTTTCTTTATTTATTTTTGGTTTGCACTATTGGGCTTCCGTAAGGATCTGTTATTATCATACCGATTATTTAAAGGAATATTGATCAGTCTTTACATTTTTTTCAAAGTGCGTTAATATTGTCGATATTAACACACTTTGAAAAAAAATTATTTTTTTCAAAGTGCGTTAGCTTGGTCCCAAATTTTAATGCACTTTGAAAAATTTTTTCAAAGTGCGTAATTTTTCAAAGTGCGTTGTAACAGTGCGCACATTAAGATGTTATCCGTGAATTTATGTGTATATATGTATTATGTGCACACTATTCGCTTTAAACTTCAGGTACAGCAGAAACACTTATGAATATTGGGGGGGGGGGGTTAACAAGGAAATGAGAAGAAAGTAATTTTGTGTTTATAATTTTTTTTTCATCAAGAAGGTGATTTGTTTGGGCAATCTCTAAACAGTATGAGTGGAAAATTATTATCACTATATTTTAGTTACATGGTCAAAAAAGAAAAAAAAAACCCACGAGATGTGTTTGTGAAACACGAATGCCCTTGTATGGCAGTTGAAATCTCTGAGATACATGTCAAAGTCCAAACGTCAAGGTCAAAAGTGTTGGTTACCAAAGAAAGGTCTTGTTACTAGAAATATACATGTGAAGTATGAAAGCCCTAGTCCAACTGTTCAAATTAAAGTTATTACCAAGGTCAATGTTTGGTATTTTTTTGTAAAAGTAGGTCAAACTCTAAGGGCAATTCAAGGTCTGAAAGAGGTCAAGTTTGGAAGTACACATAGAAGGTCTAGTCACAAGCAATACACCTGTATAATATGAAAGCTATAGCCCCACCCACTCAATAGTTAAGGGCTAGGTTAAAATTGACAACAGACAGATAGAGAAACAGACAAACAGACAGACAGGACAAAAACAATATAGCCCCGGGACCTTTCCATCCACGAGCATTTAAACAGTTCCATTTATTATCCTGAAATCCCTAATAAGACATACCCCTTAAGAAGGATTCACTGTATCAAGTTTTCGGATATCCAGATTTGTTTTGATACAAACCTTAAGCTTTAAACAGTACAAAGTCTCTTACAACAATGCCTATATTAGTGGACGTGCACAATTTTGAACATTCACATACACATATTTACTCCTTCAATCGATTAACATATAAAGTATACTGTTGAAGTATGGAAAGTAACTAGCTACTCAAGTATATGACGCTATCTTTCCCGTCAAATCATCTATAAATAAGTTAACGGTATGAGGAAATACGTTTCACTGTAACTCCATGAACCTGCTGAAAGGTAATGGCTTAATCTATTTATTTTACGTAATTATCTATGTTAAACCGTATACGTTAAGTGGTCACTATAATGTATATTACTTATTTTAAGCTAGGAACACTGCCTGCCTTTTTTCATTTCTCTTTCAATACGACTACGGGGTTTCGTTTTTGTTATCAAAATACAAGTCAAATAGTATCTAGCCGCGCGTTGTTTGAACTTTTTAGGTGGGACTTTCAGAGGTGGATCTAAAAGAAACTTTTTTTTCAGAATTTTTCGGGTGTCATTTTAATTATCACAATGCGATCTTCATCTGTTCTGCTTGTGTGGGTTTTATTTTTTTTTTAAAATTCATTTTTGATTTTTTTACTGTAGGTATGTATATGCCTAGAATGAATAGCTGTAAATAACAAGTAAGTTCATTGAACATGTTGAAGGAGATGTTTAGAATTCACTACTGATTGATGAAAAACATATTATATAATTCATGTTTATAATCCTTCTACAAGACAAAAAGTTCCAAAGACAACTCCTTTTAAATGCATTTGACTCTCCGTCTTAAAACAAATACTAGACTGTGTATTTTATTTAGATAAAGATAATTAGTAAACACTCATTTTTAAAAGTATTTATTAAGGTAATATTTTCTTTTTGGAATCCTAAAGCTTATGCATGGGTAAAGCACTTAAAGGAAAACATATCTAAATAATAATCATATGTTGTATTTTTGATTTTTTTTTCCCAGATCTAAAGGCCCTACTGTTCTCTGATAAAGGAAATTTCTAAATTTAATTTTTCTATCTATAATAGTTCTGGGTGATCCTGTCCTTAAAAAGCCACTAAATTGTTTGCCACGCACTGCCGTATGGGTGAAGAGGATTAGCCCTGATTGAGGTCAACTTAAGGCTACACAAGGCCGGAAAATAATCCTCAGTTTGTTTCCTATGATCATTCTCATGAGTCGAAATAAAAATACAAATTGTGACCAGAGAATCTGATATTAAGGACCCCTAAAACATTAGAGATGGGATCAGGTGCCATGAAAGAGTATACATCCCCTGCCAACATGCAGGGTCATGATCGGACTAATGAACTAAACTATAGACAATTCTAGAGGATATTAATATGTAGTGATATGCCAGTCAACATTTGGTCTAAAGGAATTGAATTGTACATGAAGGATATGGATAAAATGAACAGTATTCAATATAAATGTCCATAAATCAATACAAGATAGGAACAAAACAAAGAATGCTACTTTATTAGCCATTGAATTCCCATATGTTTGACTTAAAAAAAGAATATTTAATTGCTGTTAATGGCAGCCTTTTTGTATTTTGTATGATAATAATGTAGCATTTGTTTTGTTGTGTTTAGGTATTTCTCTTCTAATAAAAAGACCTAGATGATGGATTCTGATGAATATAAGTTTCGCCCTGATAGGAAGTATCAGGGATTAGCAGTTGTGGTTGTAAACTTTACGGAGGAGAGAAGCGGTTCGAAAGAGGACATTGCGTACATGAAAAGAACGTTTGAAATACTAGGATTTAAAGTTAAAATCTATGTAAATCTACGAAAACCAAAGTTTATCGAGGTTATAAACTATTGTAAGTATTCATCTATTTTGATAAGACTGAATATATTGAACTCTTAAGTTTTACATAATTATGTTAAAAGTAAATAGTAAATGCTAACTTACAATAATCAAGATATCCTATCAGATACTTAGTTTGATCCTATATATTTTTGTTTGATGAAAGTAAATAAAAAAATTTCTCTGTAGATTCCAAAGACGGTACACTGTCAGACTATGATAGTTTTGTGTTTGTCATCAGTACACATGGGGTGGAGCTAGAGAGAGTGAATAGAGATAAGAGAGATTACGTCGTCCATCACCACGCCCTACTAATGAATGATGACCAGTACTATTATACCGCCACAATCCTGGACAAGTTTAGAAAGTGTAAAGCACTGAAAGGAAAACCTAAGCTATTCTTCATTCAAGTAATTTACAGTGTATATATTATGTATCTGGTAAATTTAAGCAATTTTATTGTCAAAAGCTGTTAAATTACAAGAAACAATATGAATTTGTTGTGAAAATCGTATTGGAAATCGAACACAATGGTCAAAAAATCAATTTTGTATTAGGTGTTTTGACTTGATATATTTTTGTCCTGAATGCAATGATCTACGATGGCCAATATGAGCCGTCAAATTACAAATGAGAGTAACTCCATCGTGTTCGCAGAATTAATTGACCTGAATAGTATAACTTGTTTCATATTGTGCATGTAGGCCTACAGCTTTGTTAACAACAAAACACTTGTAGTTGAAATGTCATCTTTCGATGAACTTTATATATAGTCTATAAACTTATTTTCAGGCTTGTAGAATTCCTGAAAGTAAGTCAACTAAACAACACCTAGTCCAGGGGATAGGATTTGATGCCGGTACAGGTCTACAAAGACCTGATCTAGGGGACCCAAACCAAAATAAAAGTGGAGGTGACGAGACGGATAACAAAGAGGAGTCGGGTATTCTGAAAGAAGAAGGTAATGGTATGAGGGAATTCTCTGTTGATGCCTAAATCTTGTACCAAATTTTGATACATAATGTAAAATAGAAGAATGGATAATGGGATATATACTTTGTAAATCTTATTAAAAAAGATATTTTATTTAATCACTGTTAATACAGTGAGACTAACATCTTTTAAAGGCACAAAAGGTTCAGAAAGATTTCCCATAATTTCTGTGAGACTTTGTGTATTCCTATAACTTTTTTCATGCAACAAACAAGATATAGGTGTTTATGTGTGTGAATTGAAAATCGGTAGATGTTAACTTAAAAAGAAATATTTTTTGTGGAAGTTTAGATTCTGATCCAAATAGTCCATCAGAGGTGGATAATGGCGCTTCTGAAACTGCAATGGTAAGATTTATCTCCTGGTCATTTACACTATAACGCCTACCAAATCTGTGCAAGAACATGAAATTTATAACATATTTTTTTTAATAAAA
This sequence comes from Saccostrea glomerata, assembly GCA_003671525.1. Lineage (NCBI taxonomy): Eukaryota > Metazoa > Mollusca > Bivalvia > Ostreida > Ostreidae > Saccostrea > Saccostrea glomerata. Next base: position 215,395 of record PRKT01000684.1, read on the forward strand.
ATTTTATTCCTTTAATATCAGGCATCTTTTCCTGATAAAAGCGAGATAGAGGATAGCTGGAGTATATCCGAAGGAGCCTTGTTGGACCCCCCAACAGACACTGGGGAATTAGGTGACGAGGTAGACCCTCCTCGTGCTATTCGATATCGACCTGTAGAGGCTCTCCTCCATATCACAGCTGTTCCCTGTTACAATGATATGTTGATCGTGTTTTCTTCTCCTGAAGGTGAGAATTCAAATTAATTTACAAGGATCACCTTAATTTGTCAGTTAATTGCTGTCAATTTTTTTAAACAACGTATACAGTTTTGAATTTAAACAACAATACGTTAATTATGTTCCCCAAACGAAGTTGGGGAACATATTGTTTTTACTCTGTTTCTTATTATTATTATTAAGGTCTTCCGACTTCCTTCGGAAGACCTTACTGTTTTTCTAATGTTTCCTATAATTAAGGTCTTCCGTCTTCAGCGGAAGACCTTATTGTTTTTCTTCGGTTTCTTTTTCACTTTTATTATTTATTTTTTTTTCTTACCGATTTTGTGCACGCGATTTCTCGAAAACAGCTCAACAAAATCTTATGAAACTTTCAGGACGTATGGAACATCACTTGAACCTTATGCGTTTTTTTCTGTTTCGATGACGTCACTTCCGGTCTAGAGATATCGTCGATTTTCTGATTTTTAAGGGTCATTTTGTCCACAATTTTCCCGAAAAACGGCTCTAGATAGAAACTTCAAACTTTGAGGCTAGGTAGAGCTATGT
>PRKT01000684.1:224679-235835 GCA_003671525.1 Saccostrea glomerata
GGGGGGGCAGACAAAAATATTATTGCAAACCTGAAAATAAAAACTGACAAAAATTTGTCCAAACCCGAAAATCCTATTTCGGGGCGTAAAGGGGGCGGGGGGGATCGAACTTCATTTAGTACCTAATTTCTTTTAATACACTACTACTTAAACTTCTTTGACTATTCTGCACCACTGTACCAAAACGTGGGGGGGGGCTTAGCAACCGACCTTTCGATGAACATTTTCAACAGTAAAAAAAATACGTGCTGTTAATCTATTTTAAGTTTACTATTATGTAAACAACCCTGTATCCAAAGTAGATAACACGAAATATATATAATTCTTTATATTAATCTCTTATGACATTTAAGAAGCTATTATAAATTGATTAAGCATATCTTGTGGACGAATATCTAATATTTCTTAAAATTTCGTTTTGATAATATATAACACTTTTTCTTGCGTTGTGATTTAATCAATTGACCTCCTCGGTATTAAAATACTCAACGATTTCTTGATAGTAAAAAATAATAAAGGGGAGTAATTGAATCTCATTCCGCCTTTTGATTGGTTATTTTGGATCTTGAATCTCGAAACTCGAATTTCGAATCTCGTATTTCGAATCTCGAATCTCGAATGAGCCTTCTGGGCTTTCGTAGAAACTTTATATCCTACTTCCACATCTGATAATGTTAATAAATATAAGTATCTTGAAAGATTTCAAAACAGCTATGCTTCGCTTTATAATTATTTTTATTTGTTAAATGCTTTTTGAATGAAAAAGTGCACGTAAAAGTTTTCTCAATTCTGATGGTCTAATCATCATTGCTGATCTTTTCAATGCTTCGTTAAACCAGCTATGCCATCTGTTGTATTTATCATCTTTTATTGCCGACTGAGCATACAGTCCGTTCAGATTGGACTGATAACAGTTGTTATACCACCACCCTCCTTTATAGATAACTGCACAATTAGAACTGTTACGATCATTGTCTTGATCTTTTTGGTAAATTTCATTCCATTGTGCTGAATAAGACTGTCACCTGAAAGTAAATTTCATTAAAAAATCATTTAAAAAGAATAGAAGTATCTTACTGGAATATCCAAACCAGAGTACGATCTTGGTAACAGGATGTTTACCACAGAAAGCAATTGGTTGTTGATTGTATGTTGTTTTAGTCCCATATGAGAATTTTCTCTCATATAAAGAGTCCGAAATATACCATTGAAGGGCTTTAAATTTGTCATTTACTTATCATTCAGGGCCATTGAGCAGTGAAGGATCTTTATACTGTTATCACCTGCGCTGACAAGGGACCTCTGTTTTAGAGGTCTAATTCGAAGGACCTGCAATTTTTACTTTAAAGTGCCGCGTGTATGGCAAAGAACAGGCCTGGGGTCATAAAACTTAGACGAGCTCATTTTTGATCTCAGTCTCACTTTAACCAAAGAAATATATAGTGGAAAAGTAAGACTGGGATCAAAAGTGAGCTCGTTTAAGTTTTTATGGCCCCCAGGCCAGTTGCTATCTATGTTTAGGTCACCTGAGTAAACTCAGGTGACGTATTGCTATCTGTTTTCGTCCGTCGTCGTACGTCGTACTTTTGAACATTTTTAGCTTCTTCTCTTGAACTACTCAACCAATTTCAACCAACATCTAAGGATAAAGGGGAACGAATATTGTGAACTTGATGGTCCCCGCCGCTCTGGAGCCTGAGGGACTGGATCCAAATAACTAAAATTAATGAAATCTTTAAAAATCTTCTTCTTTACTCCTGGACATCAAGCAGTCAAACTGTTGGTATGAGTGTAATGAGCAAAATTGTGAAATTCAAGGTCCCAGAGTCAGGAGTTCTATTGCTAGGACAGGGCTTCGAAAATCCCCTTCTCTGCTCCTGGGTATTAAAATACTAAATAAGTACATTGTTATGATGAACAAGAATGCATCTTTTAAAATTGTGAATTTTGTGGTCCTAAGGTTGGGGGTTCTGAGGTTAGGGCGGAGTTCTATTGATTATGTACTGAAGATGCATTAATTCTTTGAAAAACTTCTTCTCTGCTCCTGGATATTAAATAAACTAAACTTAGTATAAAGTTTTAATGAGCAAGAGTGTCTCAACCAGATTTATGAATTTCATGGCCCCTGTGTCAGAGCTTTTTCCTATTTCGTGTAGGGGGCTCTTTTGATTATATAGTAAAATACATAAAATCTTTGATAATCTTTTCCTTTGCTTCAGGGTTTTATGTCAATGATCAAGGTATACATATATTTATGATGAAAACAAGAGGCCCATGGGCCTTATAGGTCACCTGAGAATCATGCAACAACTTTCAAACGGTAAAATTTGGTTCATGTTTTAAGGTAGATGCTATGTCATAATTTTGAAAGAGGTGGCACCAATGCTAATCAACTATTAACTTAGTAATTGCTTAGTTTGGTTACTTAAAGGGGTTGGGTGGTCGTTGCCATTTTAGAAGATCTCCATATCAAGATATACAAAAAAATCAATTTTTAAAATTAAATATATGAAATTTTTTGTCAAATAATAGTTGACAGCCAAAGATTTATCTAAAAATTTAAGTTACATCTGTTGGTTAACTTGTTTTTAATTTGTTGACCCCCGAGCCTCCTTAATACCCATAGGCAGGGTAGGGGAACAAAAAATGCATATCAACTTATCAGTAATATTAAGCAATAATCAGAAGTGTCCCTACCACACATGAACCCCTGACCCTTGGTCCACACATTGCACAATTTATGAAAAGGCACACTTGTTTATCAAAAATGTTTGATTGATACCAAGGAGCAGACTTCAAACAATTCATTTTCAGTATATAAAGAGAGCCCCCCCCCCCCCCCCCCCCCCCGCCCCCTCTTTTGTATCCCTGACCCAGGGGCCTTAAAATTCACAATCATGGAAGAAGAGCCCTTGCACATCATAACTATATAGGTAGTTTATTTGCTTATTACCCAGGGGGAGAGAAGAAGATTTTCAAAGACTAAATGTATTTTCACTATATAATCATTACAGAGCCCCACTCTAACACCAGAACCCCTGACCCTGGGGCAATGAACTTCACAATTTTGGTAGAAGCATTCTTGTTCATAATAGCTATGTTCTTAGTTAGTATACTTAATACGTAGGAGCACAGAAAATGATTTTTGAAGAATTAGTGCATTTTTCACTATGTTATCAAAAGAGCCCTACCCTAAAACCAGAAACCCTGATCCTGGAGTCCTAAAATTCACAATTTCAAAAGAGGCACTCCTGCTTATCATAACTATGTACTTAGTTGGTTTATTTAATACTCAGGAGCAGAGAAGAAGATTTTCAAAGAATCAATGCATTTTCACTATACATGTATATAAATAAATCACCCTAACACCAGAACCCCTGACCCTGGGGCCATAAATTTCACAATTTTGGTAGAGACACTCTTGCTCATTATAACAATGTACTTAGTTAGTTTATTTAAAACCAAGAAGCAGAGAATTATAATTTGAAAAAATTCTGTGTTCAAATATTGGAGATATATTATATAATACCGATCCAGGGAGCTCCTGGCACCCCCTGGTGAGGTATTACCAGAGGGCATCTGCGGAAGTTTTGCCTCACTGTTATATTGTACGTTATTGAATAAATGAATTGAAAGGGAAAAAAAGACGCATGCGACCAAACTTAAGTTAGGCCTCGGGGCGTAAGCCAAAATTTAGTCCGGCGTAGGTTGCGTTTCACTAAGAGGCGTACGCCTGGCTGTAAATACTAGTATCGGACTAAGTTAAGGTCAGACTTACGTCCTTGACAACGAGCTTATGCACATGCGCATACATATCATAAAGAGAGAGAGAGAGAGTGAGTGAGTGAGAGAGGGGAGAGAGAGAAGAGAGAGAGAAATTTGTTTGATATCCATTGAAAAGATATATGGAAAAGATCACATATTCTTCTTTATTATTTATTGCAATATTTGTTTTGAGGTCTATAATAAAAACTTAAAAGCGTTGAAACATATTTAGATTGAAAATAAATCGTAGATTGAGTTATGTTGAAAGGAATACATTCGCAAGTGTTTTGTAGTGAAAAAAAGAATTTAAGAAACATCTCTCTCTCTCTCTCTCTCTCTCTCTCTCTCTCTCTGATCCGTCATGTTGATTTCCATAGCGTTTTCTTAAATAATGTGAATTTCGTAACAAACAAACATGTAAATATCGATATTGTCGTCTGCAATATTCGCTATTGACTCTGCACAATCAAAATGTCTTCGGAGAGTAAAAAACGTAAGCAAAACTGGACTGATGATGAAATGAAAATTCTAACATCTTGTGTAATTAAAAACAAAGATGTATTATTTGCAAAACTGTCGGCATCAGTGACAAACGAGAAAAAGAAAGCTGTATGGGAAGACATCACAAAGCAGTAAGCATTTAGGTTTTTAAAATAACGATCAACAAAAATATAATAACATCTCCGATTTGATTACATACAATTTGCTCATGTCTACATGTTACATATAATGTATATTTATGGTCAAAAACCTAATTAAATTGGCAAAAATAGGAATGTTATTTAGGTTTTGTATGTTTTTATATTTTTTTTAATTTCAAACAAAAAATATAGCGCAGAAAAGTATATTTTCAAAGAATTCATGCATTTTCACTATATAATCAATAGAGTCCCGTCCTAACACCAGAACCCCTGATCCTGGGGCCATGAATTTCACAATTTTGGTAGAGTCACTCTTGCTCATTATAACTATGTACTTAGTTCGTTTATTTGATACCCAGGAGCAGGGAAGATGATTTTCAAAGAAATAATGCATTTTCAATATATAATCAATATAGCCCCACTCTAGCACTAGAACCCCTGACCCTTGGGCCATGCATTTCACAATTTTGGTAGAAGACTCAATGCTGATAACAATCATGTCAACAGTTTGACTACTTGATGTCCAGGAGTACGGAAGAAGATTGCACTAATTTTAGTGGTTTTGGCCCCTCCCCGAGACCTCTGGGGGGCAGGGACCATAAAATTCAAAATTTTTGTTCCCCTTTACCCATTGATGCTATATGCCAAAATTGGTTGAAACTGGTTCAGTGCTTTCAGAGAAGAAGCTGAAAATGTTCAAATGTTAACGCACGACGACGCACGACGACCCACGACGACCCACGACGACGCACGACGACGCACGACGAAAACGGATAGCAGTAGGTCACCTGAGTTTACTCAGGTGACCTCAAAAGGTGCACGTAGCAAAATGGTTTATTTCATGCCCCCCTGGGTCAGGGGTATCGGGGGGGGAGGGAGGGTACATATTCTGTAAATAAATTAGTGCTTTGAAATCTGCTCTTTGGTATTAATCAACCATTTGTGATGAAATAAAATTTACGATAAAATTTCAAAATTTTGAAATAAGTGGCCACAGGGTCAGTAGTTCCTTTGGAGTGGGGTGCCAAACCAAATTCAATTGTTCGAAAGTTGTTATATGATACTCAGGTGACCTTTAAGGACCATGGACCTCTTGTTATTGATGTAGGTCAGTCGCGGTCGATATTCGAGCTCACGACCTTCAGATCACGGAGTGAGCGATTTGTCTACTGAGCTATCAGGAACGGTCTAGAAGGGGAAGCAGTATCTTAATAAAAGGATCCTTGAAAGTAAGGGATAAAAAAAAAGAAAATATTAGAAAAACAAATTACCTATGCCACTGTGCCCAGACACACTGAGTTTGTATTTACTTCCTTCCAACAGCAAAACTGGAGTACTTGGCGTATCCATTCTGTCCATTAAATCTCTGGAGATCCACACGAAGCTCATGATTTCCATTATTTGTGAGTAAATGTGAAGCATCGTTTCCTGTGAAAAAAAGTTAAGAAATCCAATGTTATTATAAGTCATATGAAATAAAACGTAAAGATAATGAACCGTGATCTTGATCAAGGATCAACCGAAATAATACAAATTGTAAGCAGAATCAAAATGGTCCCCTGAAAACGGAAGCTGAATCAAGTGCCAAATAAGAGTAAACATCTTGTCAAAGCTATTATAATATTCCTATCATGATCGGATAAACGGGTAAACCGTTGAATATTCACAAGAATTTTTTTTTTTAAACTATACTTAAGTCAAAATTCGACTAAAAAATGGATAATGTTTACAAAGAAGGCCTTTTTGTCAACAGTAGAATTTACTATGAATGGGATATGTGACATTCTCGTCCTTTTATTTGTCCATCAATTTCATTCTCCATAAATATCCAAATACGAAACAGATCCAAAAAAATGTGCAGTGTGCTTAATAAAAGATTGTAAATAATGTTGTTAATTAATAAAACATTGTCGATATGAAGATTCAAGAACAGGTCTGCTATTAATGACATACAATACGTAAGTTCCATTTTGATTTTGAACAGATTGAAAAGGTACTCAAGTAAACATACATACCAAGGGGACGTACACTCATTCCAGGCATATGGTCTCAACTATGAGGTTTTCAACAGGTCTTGATTTGCTCCGATTCCAAATCGTATTGTTTCGATAGATTTTTGAGTTTGATAACTTTCTCCATATTTTGTATTTTACTAGATTTGAAAAAGTTAAATGTGATTTAAATTATCATTTTTTTCACTTGATTTCCTACCTATCCAAAAGTTTTTGATAGGATCCCCAAAGCCAGTTTTATATTCGTGCCAGGTTCTATAGAAATTTGTACTCCCGTCCAGTCTTTTTTGAATGACCTTTGAATGAAATCAACAAAATATAAATACATTAATAAGATTACGTTGTTTTATGCTAGAAGTTATGAATCTAAACAAAAATATTGTCTTAATCCCTCACCGTCCATCCTCCACTCTCTGTTGTCATGTCACAGTACACATTCTTCTTTCGTTTTCCATCCGGGTAAATTGTATATACACCATCCTTTCCTTTCCAACCTGGATTTTTCTTTACTATGTTTGCAGAGTCTCTGTACGTAACTTAAGTAATGAAAAGCATCTTTATTGTTGCATAATCCTTTGCATTTATTATGTTTAAAATAGCAATGTGTGCAGTAGAAAAGCAGAGTCTAACAATTTAATAAGTCATGAGTTCATTAAGTGTATAATATCTTAGAAGAAATAATTTAACAATTTGTTATTTCGATCTAGCATTTATATTTCTGTGGCATAAAGACCGTTTTCTCATCATTTTAAAAACTTAGTTTACCTTTTCGAATTAAATCCTTGGATAATTTCGTTACATTATATGCAGAGACGACATTCACTTTGAAGGAAACAGGATGTACAGTCTTAACATGGGATCCAGTCAGTTTCCAAAACCAGCGAGAACTTTGTAGGTGTTGATGAAGTTTTGCTGCAATGTTTACACAAACAAATTGCTGAAATTATATTTCAAACAAATGACTACTTTTAAATAAAGCTGCTGTATTTGAATGTTTGAGTCTAAAAGTAAATTAATCTTTTCAAAAGTGTCTGTCAATCGAATACAAGTATTTTGTCAGTTACAAAACACAAGTAACTCTAAGCTAACAAAAAAAACTAAAACAAAACTTTTTTCTTACAACTCACTTTAGGGTTCAGTCATCTCGTATTGCAAAGTGTAAAGTAAAGAAAGGGGACTCTTCTTTTATTTTATGCTGTCTAAATATTTCGTTTTTCTCCCAAAATAATTTAAAAATAGTCATACCAAATCATGATAATCATAATGCATTCGTATTAACACAGAATTCTCACCCTACCAAGTCGAAAAAGTTCGTTACTTTGCTACATGTATACGTACTCCTTTTTCACCAGAGCATTATTATAATTTTTTACAAAATGAAACTTAAAACGGGAATTCTGTACAAATAGAAACAAGAAAATGTGTACAAATCAAATAAAAGCATAAATGTAATGAATATGTCACCGACAATACATGAATATTGTTGATAATTTACCTTTCAATGATGGAGTAACCTTATCGCCATTCGAGTAAACCCATAAAAGGACAAAACACAAGCTTATTAGTATAACAGACTTCATTTTGCACCTTACACGGTACATTCATAGGTGTTCTTTATACATAAGTTATAGGAGGCAACATATTCATTATTTTGAAAAATGATACCCTTTTCATGCAAGAGAAATCGATTCTTTGATCAAACCGATATACCAGTACATTATTTGTATATATACATGTATATGTGTTTGTATATTCATTTTGATTAATAAAATATGCTAACCTCGGGAAAGCATTGCTTTATTTTTCATTTCTGTTGCTAACTAACATTCTTTATAAAGGGCATTGTAGTGTACGAGATTTCATCATATTAATTTGTGCACAAAATCTATAATTTCATTTTTATACATATGTATGGAAATGTAATGTGTGTATGCGTTATATGTATGAACACAACAAATGTTTATTTTACGAAGTTAATCGAACCACGATATATTGAGTGGTGGGCGTACTTGAATCTGCATGACCCTTAAGAAACAAATTTAAAACTTGTCCAAAATGTAAGTGTACATTTAAGCTATTACGTAATAAGATTTGCCAATTTAATGTGTGTGTCAGAAACAATTCAATAATCTGGGGAATAAAGCTTATATCAAGCATTTCCATGAATATTTTAATAGTAAAAGGTCTTGAGTTTTTTTTATACGAGGTCATTGAATAAATTAAAATAAAGCACCAAAATTGACCAAAATGAAGAACAATGTAAATCATAGAGATAACAAACAGTATTCAATCTCAAAATTCCATTTAACAATACAACATTAGAAAAGAGGAAACACGGACCTCCAAAACATCAGAGATGGGATCAGGAGCAATGGACGAGTGATCATCCCCTGTTCACATGTCACAACCGCTGTGTATTCCTTGTCATGATTGGGTAATATTAGAAAAATCCGTCGACAAGTCGGTGTGCAATAACGGCCTTTAACAATTACAATAAAAATCCAGTCTGTAATTGACTAAATGGTAAATTCTCAATCCTCAATGACACCTAATCCCATCTCTGATGTTTTGGAGGTCCTTAATTGTTTGCATTGTTTATGGACTTCTCAGCTTGAATATTGTTCTGTATCTCAAAATATATCATATCATCTAAATGATGTTCACAAATACATGTATGAGCCAAGTTTCATAGCGCTTTTCAAGAGCACCTTACAAAATGATGACTTTAAACGAAACAGCCAATATAACATAATATAAAAAAAATAATAAAAAAAGTAAATTGAATGTTTAATTCATTGGACGTTCTGTCCCTTCCCCAGGACAAAAAGAAAAGTTATGAAGTAATAAAAACAAAGGAAATAGGGGAGAAAAAAACACAACTCATTTACTAAACTACCAAATTGTCAATTTATAATTATCGTTAATTAAGACAATGAACAAGAAGTTGTTTGTAAACCGTCATAATAATTGAGCCTCGTCGGATAGAAATCGACCTTATCGTATGCAACGTCATAATGAGAAAAAAGCGAATAAAGTTGACAAAGATTTCCCGGTATTTTTACTACACATGGTTTTCACGTTCAGGAATGTTTTAGACATCGTCAACTGCAGTTCAAAGATTTTCTCTTTAAAAAATCGGATCATTTTAAACATGTACTAATAAAATAAACAAATTTCAAATGTATTCCCCTTCGTAGAGCCTTATTTTTTTATTGTTACCATGGATCAATGTAAACAAAAGCCAGAGGAATGCCGAGTCCGATCAGCATTTATTTTTTTCAAACAGCAGAAGACGTAAGGTTATATCTAATACCAGATAAAAATTAAGTTGGTAGACATATAGCAAAGCAAAATTGACATCGTGTATTACTGAAGAAGTACAAAATATATCTTTTATTGTGGTTTAGAGTATAAATTTTCGCCAAAGGAGGTGTATCTGCCTAATCTGGCACACTCGAAAATCGCACATGTAAGTTGAGTTGTGAACTTTATTTAACAACATCGTGTGTATGTTCATTCATTCAAGATTAAATTCACAATATTATATTAGATATAATATAATGTGTTATGTCTTCGAATGAATTTACGTGTAATGCTGTCAAATTTATATAGATCTATGGAATTAACCAACCAAAAACAAACACAGCATAAGGCCTATCAGTACAAGAAGTACAAAGGCCACGATCCAGCAACTTTCAAAACGCTTTTTTCTGACTATAATATTCAAAGATATCAGGAAACAAGTAATACTGGTACAGTGTAAGGCAATTTCTTCATATACATGTATCAGTAACTCTCAAACAGAAACACGTAGATAAATCTGAGAAGTGTGCAGTGTGCATTGTCCGAAGCGACTGGATTAGATAAATTGCGCAAGTTGCTTCCCTTTGACATAAAAAGGGGCTCAACACGGGGGAATCATTTTCTTAAAAAAAGATTTGTTTCTCTTTATCTTTTGTCTCTCTTCCGTTACTTGTAGTTTTTCAGTTTATTTTCTTAAATATTTCATCCTTATTTTGCAAGTTTATGAAATATACTGACGATGGATTATCTATCAATTTAAATTTCTTTAACTTGGCTGGCGAAAATATACAAAGATGGGCCTGGTTTTCTACGTCATTAATATTGGTATTTAAAATTTAAGAATTGTAAACCAAAAAAATTACGTAAAAGTCGGATGTAAAAAAAATAGTTTTGTGAAAGGTGTTCTTAAATATTCAACATAATTTTAAGTATTTTAAGCCCCGTTAATACCGAACTTTTCTGCAAAAACCATCTTGAGCAGGATTTCATGTGTTAATTCGTGAATATACAGGAATATTATAGTTTCGCTTTGTATACAAGGACTTTCAATTATAACATCAAAAAGTTCTCTACATTATAAAATTCTTATACAATTCACGTTTTTTAAGAGTGGGGGAATACCCACAACACATAACTTCTCAATCTTAAAAATCTTTTATTTAAGAAATCAGAAAAGAAATAATTATAATATGTCTTTTTTACGTATGTTGTGTAGGACTTGGTTAGGAACGGGATAGCAGAATGTTGTCTATGCATATGCGGCGTGCCTTCAGAAATATGAATTTTCTCTAGAGGAGAGTTAATGCTTTTTTGGGGTGGGGGTGGGGGTGGGGGTGGGTGGGGGGTGAGCGTTTCTAAAGTCAGCATAATTATATATAAGGCTACCTCGCTGGCTAAATATGATATAATTTATTTTAGAATCCTACGCACCCAA